>JAQIXW010002513.1:0-15273 GCA_034700685.1 Willowsia buskii | reverse complement strand
CATTTAGCGCATCCTATTACCATTTAGCGCATCCGATTACTATTTAGCGCGTCAGATTACTATTTAGCGCATCCGATTACCATTTAGCGCATCCTATTACCATTTAGCGCATCCGATTACTATTTAGCGCGTCAGATTACTATTTAGCGCATCCGATAAGCATTTAGCGTTTTCCAACACTATTTAGCGCGTCAGATTACTATTTAGCGCATCCGATTACCATTTAGCGCGTCCGATTACTATTTAGCGCGTCAGATTAATATTTAGCGCATCCGATTACCATTTAGCGCGTCCGATTATTATTTAGCATTATCGGAGAGTATTTATGCATAATATTATTAATTTATACTTCGTCTAATAAAGAGGAATTAAAGAGTCCGCCACCTATTGGACAGATTAGTTACGAAGTTCGACCAATGCAACTTTGGAGATGCGTGTTGTTGTTGTTTTGTATTTTAGTATTTGCTTTGAGTATGTGTACAACTCATGTGCTATGCAAAACGTAAACAAAAACAAACACACAGTCATCCCAATCGCTCAGTTGTATATTAAGTATGATTAAACTGGTTTATACAAAGCATCGGTTATATGTGGTAGCTTTTTTCTTTCTATCACAGCTCTACCACCACACACATTCAATGAACTAGGAGTTGAGCCATTGTCTTCTCTCTTTCCCTCTAGCTGCTAGCTCAGAGCAACGCTGAACTAAGCTCGCTTTCAGAATGATTGATTGTCTTTATTAAGAGAAAACAAGGGGTTGATCCGTGCAATTATACTCGCGTGTTCTCCCGTGTGCTCTCGTAGCAGATTTATATATTATGTTTTCACCCACCTTACCTTTCTCCTATGACATATCAGCAGCTGGTTAGTGGAGAAGTAAGTTATAAAGCTCTCTTTTTTTCAGGCGTTTGTCGTTGTTGTTGTTGCTCCTACACCTTTTTTTCTACGAGACAGGTTTGATTATCTACAAGCTGCAAGCAAACTGTCAAGCTGACACTTTTCTCTTCACCTCCAGTAGTAAACTTCTTAATTACTTACTGCAGTAGTATTTCTGGGTGGCAGTATTATATTGTGTTAAAAAGACAAAATAGATCACAGCATGCGACTATCAGCTATGGCAGCTACAAAATACACATGTCTATGTATCACGTCCATCTAAAAGGCACTGAGGGATGGGACTGTACTGTGGGACAACAATGATTCTTAATGGAATGAACAAGACAGTAAACAGCTTTCTGTCTTTAGAGAAATGGAGAACACGTATATACACGCACTTTTACGATACTATTTATTTATCCGTTTTTACCATTTTCTGAAAAACTCTTTTAGGTAGGTCACTGAATATAACGTAAACGTAGATCACACTTTGATCTTTAGCTTCATGAAAAATGCAATGATTGCAAAAACCTCTGCTAAAGCATGATTTTACTTCTATAAATGATTACTTAAAAGGATTCACATAATATTGCAGAAAAATGCCAATACAAAGCGCGCTTACAAGCGGATGTATATATTGCCAGTATAGTTCCGTTCTTTATTCATTACTTATGAGACTTGGGACCACTTTGAAGTAAGTAGCTTTAAACGAAAAAGCTATTTTTGGAGAAAAATAAATATATTACTTTCATCCCTTGTGTGCCATCATAAAGACTACTAGGTTGTAGGCATACATAAACAACTATCCACAAGGGGATGAGAAAGTAACCGTAATGAAATCCTGAAACCATCTTAAAATTACCTCTAAAAATAAAATTCTTTCCTTGGAATTAAAATGCCGTCGAATATCACACCGTTTGTATCAGCCTGAGTGCTTTCTCCCGTACTTGAACCTGAACTCCGTAGTTGATGATTGTACAAGCCACAATATTGGCCACATATTCAAAAGGTACATCGAATGTCATTTACAGTGGGTTCATGATATACATACCTACTCAACTTATTTTATTTGTGCATTAGTAATCCTTGCCGCAGCTCATAGACTTGTTGGTGCTTTTTTAAACTGCACTTTTCTTCCTAGTGCATTTTTATTTTCTAACATATCGTGGAGAATTGGACGAACGAACACAAGATTCAAACAATCTATCAACATATATCTTTTTACCCTGGCTTGGCTCACAAAGTCGACTACATTGTGAGTGAACGAAAGGCATGAAAGATATTATGTTTTCCATAAGACGACACTGAATTGAACAATGAGTAAATGGATTGCATCATATAGCCACTTATCATGTCTGATCTGTTTTTGTCTGTTCTTGTCTCTCCTCGTGCTCAGGTCCCAGACACCGCTGTTGCGAAATAGAGAAAAAATAAAATGTATCGGAATGAAATTGATTGTGTGTGGTGGTGCAGCATTGTTGTGGTTCTTGCTTGTTTTGTAGTGTGCACAATGCATTATATAGTAGTACGAACAAGTTTTTATAATAATAAAAAGATACACAAACGGTTGTTCATTGATAACATGAATGGTATACAAAAATAGACACAGATAAATATAATTTTTTTTCATCCATCATTATGCGCATACATACTCAAAAGAGACAGACCAACTCAAAAGTAGAGATTCCTGGGTATATTATTTTTTGACTCCTTTGCTTCCCCTTTCAATATTAATAGATGAAAGAAAGCTTTAGGCTTACAAGAACGAGACAAACTGCTACCGATCAACCTTTCCCATCTTTCTCTTCCTTCACCTCCCATGAACATGTTATTATTGGGAGAATAAAGAAAAAGAAAAAAAACTACATAAATATAGATATGTTTGGGTATTCTTACACGCAAGAAATTCTCTTATTCATCCCTCTACAACACTACACTCAGCATATATTCATGGATAGTAACAAGTTTACAACAAAACATGAAAAAGAGCAGACTTAAGCAGAAAAAATATTAGTATGGATTTTCAACGACTACTTTTACTCATATTATGCTAGAAACGTGGAAAGCAAATGCATGTTGAAATACAAACATAATGTATAGATTCGGGTAAAGTTTATTTCATTTATCAATCCCAGTTCAAAGTGTGTTTAGCTATGCCTTCAGGCTTTCCTTTCTTGGAGAACGGTTTATACTAACGTCTAAAACCAAGAAAACTTAAACACACGACACACACATACACGCATATAAGTCGCAAAAAAATCTAAAATGGGAGGTAAAAAATATATAACGAACTAAAGGGATGGATTGAGAAATGGCGAGAGCATTGTGAATGAAGTATTTCTGCTCTATGCACTTATACTAGAATCTGTTGTGATTTTTAGGGCCAAGATGTGGTTTTCTTGAAAGTGGAAAATTGGAACAACTGGGTAAAATCCCAGGAACTGATTTCTCTTTCTGTATTCATATCTTCCTTCCGTTTCTTTATGTTTACTTCAAACAACGATTCATACAATCACGTCTCCTAGAACGGACCAAACTGGATCGTGTACCTATATGCCTTTCCATTTTATTGCTACTGCAATACCAAATCATTCGTACTGGTTTTTCGTTTATACACCCGATTCAATGCCCATTTCTCTTCCTATTTCCTCCTTTTGAAAGAATTCCTGAAGAGTTTCATGTGTTTTTCTGACATTTCGCAATAGTCTTTTCAATCATTTGACTATTGGTTTCCTTACTACTGAAAGAAGTATTAACATTACATACTCATTTCAGATTCAAAACGGAGAATGCAAGAAAGAGATAGCGGATATCCATTTCATCATTTCATTTTACATGAGAAAATACAATAACGATCAAGTGACTTTTGTACTGTTTGCCAATGCCAATATCCTGTTGTCTTCATCCTTTATCAAATTTGTACATAACTCGAAGCAAAAAAGGAAAGACATGCGAGTCATGATGCAAGACTTTAAACGAATATAAAAGTATTAAATCGTCATTGTTATGCGTGCTCTTTTGTTCTACTCGAATTTGCGTTAACAAAGCTTTTATTTCCATTTGTATTCAAAAAAGGTTGACAATCAAAATGAAATCCATGCGACCCAAACAACGTATTTGTGTGGCAGGATTTCACATCAGTCAGATTAATCCAAACTGGAAAAAAATTGTTTCAATTTCTTTTTTAAATGTTTTATCAAAAGGATGTACGTTTCAGAAATATTTGCAGATGCTTTATGAATTCAAAAGACAACGTAAATCCTACCTGTTTCCAAAATTCCATACAACAAACACAAAAAGTACACAATCTCGCGTACTTTTATTCTTGTTACTCAAATCCGCACACGTGGACATACAACTTCGTCATCTAATCTGTAAAATATGTGGTAGGTATAGTTTACTTCAGTTCCCTGAACTATGAACCCATTTTCTGTCATATATGTGGCAGCGACGTATTAAAATACGGAAGGCTGTAGAACAAAACAGGAATGTGTAGGTTATTATAAAAGATGAAGGAAGCGAACAAACAGAAAAGTCGACCAGCACACGCTCATGTGAAAAACAAATGATAGTAGGAAAGAAAATCAACTTTCTGCTGCGGGAATATCCTTTTCCAACCCACCCTCCGGTTTAAATGTCTTTTCTCCGCTGGAGATACAACCTAATTTGCCTTGCAAGGACAAGACAAAAGTAAGTGAAAGGAAGGGGATAATTAGGACGCAATTTCACACAAAAGATAAGAAAAGCTTAATTATTCTTTTCTATATCAAAATGGTAATAAAAGAGCAAAGTGGAAAATGGGTGCATGCTACCAACATCAATTGTGTACATATGTATATGGCTACACAATGTGCTCAAAGAAACTCAGATTCAAAGAATGTGTGCAACTTTATATGTGTTCCTCCGCAAAACAAATGAATGCCCATTTCTTTCTCTACTCTCTTACACTCGATGTACGATTTGGTAAATATACTCTCCCCATGTCCGAGTATTCATTTTCAGTTTTTAATATGCTCAAGCTATATCGAATGTTAGTTCTTGTTTCAGGGAAACAGTTGTGCATTTGTTCCTATAATGTTGAGCTTAAAATAAAAGATGATTTTCATACACCTATCTTGTGCTAGCCAAACTGCTCTTGTCAGATTGTGCGATGTTTAGAGTTTTAAATCCTTAATTTATAAGCATTATCTATCATTGGGAAAGATTTTCCGATAATAACTGGCTCAATTTACCCGTATGGTTTTTAGTTTTCGGGTTTAGTCACGAATGCAAATACGAATTCCAGTCAAGATAAAACTTTTGAATTATTCCCACGCACTCATTTCTTTAACTTAAGTCAACTGACTGATAATGCTCTTATTAATCGCTGCTATAAAACAAAGATTAAATGCAATCTGAAAGCCCGTATATACCTATTTTCATGTCATTTATTTACGCTTAAGGTGTTTTTGAGATTGCAAGAGTAAATTAATGAATTTAATTAAACTGTACATTGTTGGCACAAATCAATTTTGCACTATTTTCGTCAGTATTAGTTCAAAATACGGAAAAAAGACAACGAATAACTTCAAGATTTGTACATATTTCTATGTATGCTCGAGTAGGCTGGACCTACTGTTAGTTTTGATAATCAAAAGTGTGAGTTAAGGGTTAAACTAATACTTTTATATTTGTATACAACTTGTAAAATTCTCACTTTTAAGTTTTAAATCAGTTTTACTCATTATTCATCAGTAAATCATTTAATCGCTAACGTATTTTAGTTTGTATCGTATAATTATATTTTGGACGTTACATTTCTAATTGTACAAAAATCCAATCAGATTTCGAAAACAGTGTATCGTACCAAGCATGTAAACTGATAGTCTTCTTCAAATATATGTACTTGTCCAAAAATGCCCCTTCAAATGACACGCAATACACGAACTGTCTACGTGCAATTTCCTTTTCGTTGATTTCCTTTGAGATGCCACGGTGTCGTAGAGGATCTTTCCGTTCTAATTACTCAGGGCGTAATCAAATATAACCTTTGAAATTGACACTTTTCTCCCACATCAATAAAGTTTGAGAAGCGACAGGAGGAGTTCGAGTTCGCTACACTTTTGACTTTGTTAATACGTAATGTATGTTCCATCAGTGTATGATCGAGTTGTGCGTTCTGTAACTGAATAACGTAGAAAGCTTTTACCGTTTCTAAAGGCTAATATTATGTGTAGGTATGTGTTTTTGGAACGCATCAGTCTATGGGGAATTGTCACTCTGGTTGTAGAGAAATTAATGACTAATTATGGAAATTACTAGGTCTCTGCTTTCGCCATGACTTTTGCTATCAACGTCCCATCGAACAACCTGCTGCTATTACTAGCTTGTCATTATTCATCCCCATGAAATCATCAGCATGCAAAAGACACGATCTCAAGAGTGCAGGGTAGACCATGAAGGAAAATTTTGGGATCGGGAGCAATTTCACATTCACCATTGTCATTAATATAAGATGATATCATACAAGACATGCTCATGTTAGATAATGTACTAAAAGTTCTTGCGTAGTATAATGTCTTGTACCTGAACAAGCGAGTTATTCAGACCGAACAAACCTAAACCTAGGGTAAAAACTGAGAGTTGGCAACACATAAAAGTCTATGATGATACTTAGCATACTGAGCCACTTTTCAAGTTCCTATACATGACAATATTAATACCCAAGTAATTAACTTACGTACTTACGAAGAAACGAAATCAAATTAATTAACTTATCTGCAGAGAAAGTCACTTAGTCATAGAAAGCTGACATACAAGGATACAAGCCACTATGCTTTTTTAAAGATGGGTATAAAAATGTGTACTTACGAATAACAGCCTCAACGATGAGTCCCTCGATGATGGTTTGGACGAGTGCCCAGAAGATCCATTTAAAAAACGACATCTTCATATTTTTATTATTCCTTTATAGAAAGGAAAACTTGTTGTTGTTCGTAAAGTGGTGTATATACTCGTCCAAACAATAAAGTGAAGAAGGGCACAATAACTGTTTACTAGTGTTCGTGGAGCATTTTTTCTGATTTTATAGCTAGAAAAAGTTTGTCATATTGGCTGCTCAAATCTAAAACCAATGTGTAGGATGTAATGTATTTGAATTAGTCTGCACACCTATATGTTAACGATATAACTTTTCTATTGCTGCTTTTTAAAACTCCCTTGCTTTATCACTTGTAAAAGAGGACAATATTATTGTTGCTCAATACAAGTTAGTGATTACATATTATCTTTATAATTGTTTATTGAATGCGACAGCAGTAGTTCAAGTCTGGGGGAAGTTTGTTTGCGGAGCATGAATCAATGTCGCTGGTAATCGGATTTATATAGCTGCAGCTACACAGACACCGGTCTGGCCTTGTCGTTGTTGCTGTTGATCAAGAACAATAATAAATGAGCTGGATAATGGCCTTTCTTTCCAGTAGACAATGAAGTGTGTTTTATCCTTGCCATTTTCATAATTCATCTTATTTGTTCGAAACCAAAATTTGTAGCGTTTTCCTCAATAGGTAAATTTGTTTTTACTGAAAACAAACAAAAAAGTGAAATTGCATTAACGTCAGTTTAAATGAGTATGACAGTAAGCCTATTTTTTGTTTAGACAATCAGCAAAATGCTTTGAACGGTTCTATAACCTACAGTACACGCAATAATGTCAAAAAACCATTAAACGGGGTGATTTGAAACAAAGCAAATACTCACGTTAACATGTCGTCTATAATGTGTTTGGGTTTTTTACATGAAAACTATTAAACGTTTGATATAACTTGTTGTGAATTAAAAAATTCAAGCTGTCAATTTGCACATTATAAAGTCAAAAGTAGTTTTGAATATAAAAACTTTGATCGAATCTTGGATACCCGGATTTCACAGCCATCCACGATCAAATTTGAGAAAAAAACTTTCAACACCAAAAGTACTGATGATAATAATAACTAACTGTTTTTCGCCTTGCACACATTTATGTATGCATGGGTTGTTCACTGTTTGAATACTTGTGTCAGACTACTGCTCCAGTTTGTCATTGCAGCTCTTACTATATACAATAGTAGTATGAAGGAGAGGAAATCACCAGTACCTTCATAAGAGAAATTACATTGGTGGTTGGTGGTGGTGGCGGACGTGGTGGTGCAACTTTCTGTAGTAGAAATGGCTACATGGCTTGAGAGAAGGATGCATGCTACCCCAAAAAATGAGAAAGCAAAATAGTGGAAGAAAGTGAACGGGAGGAGAGTCGTTATTTGGAACAAGTAAACACAGAGTAGCAGTAACAGCGGTCGTTGTTCTTTTCACGAGAGAAGAGTAAAAACGTACATGGTACTGCAAGGTGGTAGGTGGTGGTGGTTTGTACTCTGGTTTACATTGGAATGAAAAGAAAAACTGGCATGCTATCTCGCTTTAGCTGATTTCAACTCGCTTTCCCTTACGCAGGCAGTGGCATCTTTATTGCGGGCGGTTAAAAAGAAACGGTGGTAGTAGACAGACAAGATATAAGCAGCACACACAGTTCTGCTTTGGTGGGGTGGGTTGTTCGCTTGCTGGTTTTACTGTTGTGTTATGGTGCGACAGATAATAAGGGAAAATGGAGAAAACAAGGAAAGCAAAACGTAGAGTACGAGAGGAAGATGGAATATTGGGAACACAATATGTGTAAGCAAAAGGAATGAGAGACATGGTGAAATTGTTATTGGTTTGAACAACGAGTGTTTGTACAGAAGATGAAGATATACACCAAATAGCGGTTTGAGCTTTTTCATAAGTTCGTTTTGTTTTAAAATTTTAAAAATAACTTTTGTCGTTATTTTATAGATCTGGTTCTGTGATCTGATACTGCTCTTTTACCGTTGACCTTTAATACTCATGTCTTCAATTATTATAATGGATTGGGCAAAATCGCTGCATTTGAAATCTTTGCATTTCAAGCTTGTCGAGTAGAATGTAGAATGAAAAAAATTTAGATGTAGAAGAAAATAATGAAGTTATATTAATTGGGAAGGGAAGTTGCATGGACGAAGATGTTTTAACATTGAAGGTGGTATCTGAGTAATCTGTGTATACGAGTATAATGCATAAAGTGTAATTATGCAATCGTTACATTGCATGTTTGCATATAGACGAGTAGTGAAATTCTGAGGGGCTCAGATAAGAAAAAAACAAACTGCAAATCCGAACAAAAAGGATATTTGGCTACCAAAACGATACATCTTGTTTCTGAAATGGCAAATGTTTTAAAATCAGAGTTCCCATTAAAACTCTACAGTGCTATGTAGGTATATGCATTTTGCACATACATAATATATTTTGTTGGGTTCTGTGAACGAAAAAATGTACTTGCCTTAACTCCTTGATTCGGATTCAGTGGGCTATATACTTGGATATATAGTGGATTCTTCTATACATATCTATCATTGCACGCTTTTACAAGTTGTTTTTATTGAGATCACATGAAGCGTATAAAATGATTCCTCTTGATTGAATATTTTGAAAGGTCATGTGCTTGAGATTTCCTGATTGTTGGATTATTATTTTTCATACTTTCACGTTAACTCTTCCTTGAAACACGTGAATAAACTTGAAATGAAGGGGTAGTTGGTGTAACCCTAACCTTCATAAATACCTTGATTTTTTCCGTTACACGTGGAGCCATGCAATCATGCAAAGATACTTCGTAGTGTAATTACAACAGTATTTACCTACTGCTCATACATTTATAACGGATGCATGCAATCAACATGATTGCATTTGTCAGCATTTTTATTTTTTCGTTTCACATACCATATACCTATTTATACTTATTGTGGATTATAATCTATTTGATTGAAATGCAGCCTGAAACTGAAAAAACATCCAATGCTTTCTTCCATATACATATTATGTATAAATACACACACATAATATCCAATGGATGAATATTTTTATACTCTGAGTTTGGAAACACATGTATATTTGTTGAGTGTTGAGTATGTCCACTATGTTGGTTCTAGATAATCAGAAAATCAAAACAAAATATTTCATTAATTTGTATTTATTAAGGTGTATATAAGTTTAATTAGTAGAATGTAGAAAACATGGATACTTCCCGTTCCCTTTTAAAAACACAAACATACTAGCAAATTTGCCATATAAGTAGTGTCACGGAAGAAGAATTGGCTTTGCAAAAGTTACCATTTTGATAAGATTTTGATGGAAAAACTTCTTGGCAGTAAAATGACTACTTGGTCGTATATTATGGTAAAAAAGTTAAATACTCATTTAAGTGCATACCAAAAATTGCGTACATTTAAAGTGTAATTATTTTTTTCAAAGTTTTTATGCATAATAATTATGTTATTTGAATGAGCATAAAAACTGATTCTGTGTGCGTTTTGGCAAAAATTCCTGTTGAACTTTCAGTTTTCAAAACAGGACTGTAACGGTAAAAAGGTACCTCACCACCGTCTTCTCAGAGATCAGGCAAATAATGTGTGAGGTTTTAGCTGATGCTGAGCTGAGGGTGGTCCCCTTTCCACATTGCCATAATTGAAGAAAAGAACTTGGAAAGGTAGAAAGGTGAATAATTATTGAAATTTTGTTTATATATTGAAATAAAAAACTATAAAACTAACAAAATATACGGTCCACTCAACCAACACTGTTAGAAAAGAACTAGGCTGTCATTTTCAAATGTTATTACTATTACTCGACCGTTTAAAAAAACCCATCTATTGTACATGCTAACCAGCAACACCCTGTACCAACCGTTTGCACAGTCAAATGAAAGAGTTCACTTTTTACATGGAATTTTAGATAATACAATCTCCAGATGTCGAAAGGAAAAACTTGGCAGGGTGAGTTATTGTACCAGTAGCAGGTTATTTATTTCAGCTCTTCAGCTTTATGAACTTTCCCTTCGACGGAAGCAGCAATGCGAAAAAATTTCCTAGTGCCAGTCCGGCTCACTCTTCCTCGCCACTTGTCAAACTCCAACTTCCAGTGTGTATGCTGAGGCCGTATTCAGCAATAAGAAAATAAACACACTGCTGGACGATCACAGTTTATATCTTCATTTACCCGATTTTTTATTAAAGATCCGTTGATCCATGATCTTGATGTTTTTGTGTTTAATATATAACTCAACATGCATGCACACAGCAGACCTCTTCATCCTTCACATTGCAATATCTCTACTTCTTCTTGCACAACTGGAGTGGAATCATACGGGGTGAAAAGGAGCATGGAAAACAGACAAGTTTGCGTAGTCCAGCACAGAAATTCAGTCTCATCTTTCCACGTATCTGAACCCAATTGTGAAAGCTTGTGCCTTCGTGTTTCTTCCTCTTGACGAGTCCTTTCTCTTCTGATCTTTTGATCCAAACATCATGCAATAATATTTCCTCACCATTTGTGTTGCATATGATTTAATTTAATAAAGGCAGCGCTGGAAGGCGACGAAACGAAAATTGAACCAGAAAACCCAAGCAGACACCATCCCTCATATTCTTAATACCCAAAATCTGAGCAAATGCTCACTTCTGAGTGTAGTCCGACCCTCACTCACCATCTAAAATGTATTGGAGGAAATTTGTAACCAGGACGTTTGAAACTTTACTCAGGCAAAAATGGGTATTAAGAATACGGCGGCATGTATCATTGCTTTTTCTATATGTGTTGTAAGTGTATTACGTAACGGTTACAATCTGTCGTTTCTTTAAATAAAAACTTCTCCTGTTCTATTCATTGCATTTACTCATGCATAATGTAGAAAAATAGAAACTCTTGTAAATTACTTGCCAGCCCCATTAAGCGACGCGATATATGGTTGTATTTGTACGTATATATGATCTTCGGAGGAAAATAATGATGCATTCATACATGTAAGGAACTTAAATGTAAACGTGATTTTTTAGTTACGTTGTGTTGTGTGGCCTTTCGACCTCTAGTTTGGTTTTAAATAATATGTGAGTAGTCGAATACTGTCAGTTAGAGATGCAACGCTGAATTCCATGTTGAAGAAAGTGAGTAGGAGAAAGGGGTGAAACTAAGACTGATGATTTTATGATGATGCTTATAAGTTTGCCTATAGGTATTCAGAGCCACCTATCAGATATACGTAGAGCTAAGTATCATTGGCTGCTTTGCTACAGGAAAAAGAGGAAGTGAGAGAAAGTCCACTTGATACCATACAAAACAGCTGTACTATACGGCGTATATACATCATATAGCCACTCGGTACTCAGTGAAGTGCAGTGGTCTTGTGATCACCGTTAATTATTTAATTGGTTTTAAAAGACAAAATATATCTCAAGAATTAGTAACTTCAAACAATAACAGTAGTACATATCTTGATATGTTGTATTAAGAGATTAGTGCAACATCTTTAGAAAAAATTGCTTGAGTTTACTCTGAATCAATCAATCAATAGTCCAAGAAGTCGCAGTCGGTTGAATAATTAATTTTTAGCATTCACGGTGTAAGTTTTGATTCATAGACAGCTGTACAGTGTTTACAAAATAAATAATATTGGAGGTCTGTGGAAATCTCATTAATTAGCTGAAGTTGAAAATTGAGTTTTTCTTGTTGTCATTATCTTTGTAGACCTTCGTAAACGTTACCTAACATGCTTGCCGGCTCGAAAGCGTTGGTCGCTCAAGGGAAGTATGGAGTCGCAGCTGCAGCGGTTAGTGACAATATTGAAAATACGTAAAGCTGTTCATATTTATGTTGTTATGTTGCCTGCTATTAATTGTGCATCTATAATTTCACTATTTTTTCTTTAAAATGTGTAGATCCGCGGCACCGCAACTGCAGCTGTGGCGGCAGGACCGAGGATGAAGAAGTTTGATGTGTATAGGTGGGATCCTGATAAGAAAGGGGATAAGCCAAAAATGCAGACATATGAGGTCGACTTGAATGCTTGTGGTCCAATGGTTTTGGATGCACTGATCAAAATTAAGAATGAAGTCGATCCAACGTTGACGTTTCGACGTTCCTGTCGGGAGGGAATTTGTGGGTCATGTGCTATGAATATTGGTGGCATCAACACCTTAGCATGCATTAGGTATTACTGTGAATGCTATTTTTTTGATAATCTGATTCACAAAGAATAATGGTTGTAACAATCCTGTTAATCAATGTTTTCTTATTTATCCTCTAGTAAAATCGATACTAATACAGGAAAGTCTAGCAAAATTTATCCCCTGCCACACATGTATGTCATCAAAGATTTGGTTCCAGACATGAATAATTTCTATATCCAATACAAGGCCATTCAACCATGGCTTCAAAGGAATGATAATGCTAAGCCTGGATCGGCGCAGTTACTACAGAGTGTTGATGACCGCAAAAAACTGGTAATTAGTTCATTTTATGCCTGTTTGATTACTGATATCCACAGTAATTATGTTAGTAAACTGAGTAATTTTTTTCTGTTTAGGATGGCTTATATGAGTGCATTTTGTGTGCGTGCTGTAGTACATCGTGCCCATCGTACTGGTGGAATGGTGACAAATATTTAGGTCCAGCAGTTCTAATGCAGGCTTACAGATGGATAATCGATTCAAGAGATGAGAAATCGAAAGATCGTCTAGATAAGCTGCGTGATCCATTCTCCGTCTACAGATGTCACACGATTATGAATTGCACAAAGACTTGTCCAAAGGTATTCTAAATCTCAGTTTCTATACTTTTAAAATGTAGTGTTTGAGTTTGTGCACGTCAAATGCTTATACTTGATGATGCTTAATGATGGCTGTAATGGGAATTAATAAAAAAACTTATGCTTATACACATATTGTTTCATTGTTTTCAGGGATTGAATCCTGGAAAGGCAATCGCGGAAATAAAGAAGCTGCTTGCCGGTATAGCTAAAAAGGATAAACCCGGATTGGAAGGCTCGCTGAAATTGAACTAGTTATTTTCCTTTTGGCAAGTTGAACTTGATATGTAACCTATGAATAATAAGAAATAGTATTCCCCAGTGCTGTGACAAACTCACTGCTGTAGCTAGTTACGTTTACTTGATTTGTATCGAGCAACTCAAATAATATATTGTGTCATTATTCTCGGATTCTGTTATCCTCTTGGTCCGCATAATAAAAAATTTTCTCGTAACAATCGTTTTTTGTGCGTATCTGTGTATTACTGTAATTTTTGCCTTTGATCTACGAGATATGTGTCTCATGGCCGGAACGAATATGTTGATTTTTTAAAGCTTTTTATCTTCTAACCTAACCTGACACCTGAATCATTGAAGTAGTAATCTTGCATCCCGTTGTATCAGGAATGGGGTTTTAGCTCAATTTAGCATATATTTTATTTATTTATTAAATCTCAAACTCTTCCGGGTCGAAGACCCATAGAGCACCATTTTACATATTAAAATTAACCAAGTTTAATTTAGTATATATGAACAATACTAAAATATGTGGAATTAACGACTATTTTTGTCTTAATCGTTAATAAAATTGTGGAAGTGAATGCATGCATCATAATATTTATGACTCCAAATTAATTCCATCACAAAATAGCTTCCACATACAAAGATAAGGAAAATCTTGCCAGGTTGCGGTTTTTTAAAATGTGTTGATTGACTATACATTTACGGTGGCATTTCACTGCGCTGAGTGTGAATGTGTCAAGTCAATAGTATCAATGTAAACTCTTCCAGAAGCTTCAAATCATTAAATTGTTTACATTAATTCATATATTTGAATAATTTGTAGCTGATTAACGATACTTTCAATCAATCGTTCGTTTGGTTGTGCTGTTATGGAACAAGGGAGAATATAAACTTGGCAAGTTCTGATTGGGTAAATTAGTGGAGACGGTCTTCTTGGTTCGTTCCTCTGATAAATGTTTTAAAAGTGTATATTATGTGTAAGGTATTTACAGCTCATAATATACCATTTGTCCTATATGCCGTCATATCGGAAAGGAAGGAACTCTATGGAATTGTGGAAAACTCATGCATACAACACTATACATATATATATATGTATTAGCCTGGCTTGGTTATTTTCAAGCAAAGAAACTGCACGAGCACGACGATAGTTTCTCTGTTGGGCGAATACTAGAGTAGGACCCGTAAAAGTTAGAGTTTAAAAATAAATGTACAGAATTAAATGGAAAATAGTTTGAAAGCTTGCAACAAAAGTTGTAAGTTATAGTTAGGAATCGGACACGCTCATAGAGAATGAATTAGTTATTAGTCTATAATAGTCATTCATTACTAATCTAATGTGGATTACGATTGGCTGGACTCTGGACCAACAGTTTTCAAATTATTATCAAGATCAAAAGCTACTTTTTATTAACTGTTGGTAACGATGAAATCGTTTGAAAAACAGTTAATGCGATCACGTTCCCGTCTGTGTGTTAGTCTGT
>JAQIXW010002512.1:0-15274 GCA_034700685.1 Willowsia buskii | reverse complement strand
TCTTACGCCATTCTGTGACCTAATAGTGCAAATAATAAAACTTGCGATTAGTTTCTCGTCATGATAAAGCATCTACCAATAATCGGCAATTCTAGTGAATTAAAGGCTGGAAACCATACTACAACGCCTCTGCTTTGGCGGTCAATAAATGATGATGCATTAATTAGATGTTAGATAAAAAACAACCCAATATTATTATTACCTGTACTTTCGGGTCGGCGGGTGTACTCTTGCCAAACAATCCCATTTTAAAAGTCAAAACTTAATTACAGTGTTACACTTAGGTACTTAAACAGTTGACAATAAAATATTACGTGAGCATTTAATTTTCACATCACACAGGTCTCCAGCGCTACTATCGACTTTATTTTAACTTCTTTGAAGACTATTATTTTAAAGAATAAGACCCGTTTGCTGACAAACTACTATGTATTTAGAATCTTTTACAGCGTACAAGCAGGAAACCAAAATCCACCTAAAATTTCGAACAATCTGACACTGCTTAATTGGTTCCTTTTCTAATGAAGAAAGAAGAAACAGTCAGAATCATTCCATTTAAATGACAGTCAAATAAGTTCCATCCACGTCACCAAACTCCCCAAAAATTACGGTTTTTAGTCACGTTCTTGAATTGTTCACGGTGAATAACTAACAACTAAGCGTACTAACTATAGCCAACTTCGTTGTGATTCTTTTAATAACACCTCGTCGGATAACTAGCTGTACTCGAATCCAAGAACTTCACTACTAAATCCAGCCCCCTTTTGTGTCAATTCGGTTTAATACAACCTATTCTTACAGTTCTTAATTTTTTCCTTTTGAAGACACACAATTAGAGGTGACAATAGAAATAAGAAAAGAGTCGTTAAATGAACAAAAAAACTTAATACTAACTTTACTCTCAATTTACTTCACATACTAACATTTCTATACTTACACCTGTGCTGTGAAAGTTTACAAGCACTTCCAATGTTTATTCATCATTTTAGACATCAGATGACGACTTGTACATGAAAAGTACATGAAGCAGAGAAGAGGCCAGCCTTCACATACAAACAATTATGATGATGATGATGAGCAATGCTATACCCATTCGCTAATGCGATGTTGGTTTCGCTCATCGCAAATATACGCTTCCGACACAAGTATACTGAATGCATGCATAATATACGAATGTAAATACGCTTTCGCTGAAACTTGCTTTAAAGCTTTTTCATAAGTGATGTATCAGTAACTCAGCAATGATAAAACTTTAAATGAAGTGGAATTATGAGAATCATAAAATATGAAAACACTTTTTCTGTTTATCTGGTTTAAAGTTCTCACAGCGTACTTACATAAGTGGTGCTGTCATTTAAATATTTCTTGGTTACGCACGTTTTTTGGAGGAGGTGAGTCGATGATGAGTCATATCTCCGAAGGAGTGATGATGATGATGGATGTGAGGAGGATCAACAATGAAATCTGCACATATATATTTTTCTACTGTTACAATTGGATTAGGATAGATATTATCTCCAAGACGTTTTGTCACCTTCGCCTCTTCTCGCATTCGAGCATCATCTTTCACTCTGCTACTTTGCATCTTTTTGTATGGCTTGGCTTGGGTTATAAAAATTTCATGGCTTCTTATGGGAGTGGAATTATTAACTAGCAATTTTTATTCATGCTCAGTTTTTATGCGTTTTTTTATCTGTTTGGGACACAGTTATAGAAAAGGTCATCGAAAGCTCAAATATGAATAAGAATACGTTTTATTAGTGTGTTTCGAATCCATGTTATTTTATGGGAAAGGAAAAGAGGCAATGATGAAAAAAGTTGTTTGAGTAAGACACAGCAGAGGATGTTAACAAAGACGAGACAAAGAGAAAATCGCAATGACAAATGCAAAAAATATTTTCAAAGCTAGTTCATGAGATATGAGATGCTATGCTGCAGATTTACCATGTACCCGATCCGACATATTGCCCTATAATGTCATGTATCTTATAGAATTTGTTCATTATGTAGTGATAAATAACTTTCGACATGTGGATTTGAGTTTGGTGACAAAGAGATAAAGATTGAAGTACAAATTTATTCTAATAATGTCATAATACCCCATAATCAGATGTCAGTAAGAATATATTCCTGACCGACAGGAAATTGATGAAATAAGGATTATCTCCAGCAATGCAATGTAGCAGAATAAACTGGGAAGGCCTTTATAACTTAAATTACGAGACTGGTTCATGATTTTAAAAGAGATGTCTTTCGTTTCATTTGATTGTCAATTCCCCCTAACACAGAGTAACCATTTCTTCTTGGAGATGGAGATTGGAATGATAATAGAATCAAGCTAAAAGTCTAAAATGCGAGCAACTTAATTTTACTAAATTATCGAGGCCCTTTTCTCCAGGGCCCCAATATTTAATATATATAATGCTTGCTACGAATTTTCCCCCCTTCAAGGACATTGATCTCTTGCCACTTGAAATTCTCAGATTGACATCCACATTCATACCAAAAAACCCTAAAATACCTGCATAAAGTTTCCGATACAGTAGCGGCCAGCCCCACATGAAGACGAAAATGAAAGGGTGTAGTTTTCATTTCAACCGTGATATGATACACATTGCACACACATGCATGAATATAAAACATTGTTTAGGTACAATTTATATTGCAGACAGATATTATTTCAGTACCCATTCCATTATTATTAGCACGCTACACATTTGCATCTATTCTTAGCAGAGCTTATTCACACCAACAAAGCATTATAAAACTGCAATACTAGCTTTTTATACCCTCCAACTGAACATGCTACACAAAACGAAGCTCTCATGAAATTTTCGGCATACAATCCTCTGAATAGGCTTCAAAATGATCCTTCAATGTACAATATGGGTAGGTATTAGATATTCAGTCCCATTCACAAACGTCACTTCATGACTTCATATAAAATATTTATATACCTGTATACATCAGAAAATCAGTGGAAAATAAGCCATATCTATCCAAAGTCAGATCAGATACATGCCACATGAATAAAATCCTTTATCCATGATAAATCCAGCAGTGAGCACACATAATGATTTGTATTGTCACCCTCTCTCTGCCTCCCTATCCTATCATGCATACACTGCAATGGTCACTGTAAAACATGAAGGCCTTTTCAATGCAATTAAACCACATAAAAGTGTCTCTTTCAATGCTTCCCCATAAACTATCTCAGTCATCACTACGTAAATACACCATAACGAATGATGAATGATTCGTCGACAAATTTTTTACAAAAAAATATGTAGCATCACATAATACACTTTTCTGACTCTGACTTCATACATCTATCTCGTCGTAGATGAGTCATAAGCAGCAGACAAAAGGAGAGTGACATCAAATAATGTGTAGAGAGCACAAGCAGAAGGAGATCATCATCGCCACAATCACAATATTGTTCAACATGGAAAAAAAAGTTATGTCGAAACTTTCAAAAACTGTTGCTGCTCCTCTCGGGTTGCTAACATGAATAGCATTGTAACTCCGTTGTCATCCTCATCATCATCATGATCATCGCAGTGATCATCCACTTTTATATGTGTACGATTTCCTCTTCTTATATACCAACCAAGTAAACCTCTCTGTTCTCCGCTAGCTGGTTACTTTTTGACCAAAAAGAAGCGAATCGTTTTTTTTCTCTGTCTGTATGAGATGCACAAAAACATTATACATACTTTGTAGACATTTGTGTTAAGACATGGGAGGGTATTTTTCTTTATGGAATTTACTCAGAAAAACGAAAAGGAAGGTTTGTCTGTGAGCAAGAATAAGAAAAGGAAGTGTGCAGTTACATAAAAGGAACATGATGACGACCCTCTGGTCTGGTGTATGTGTTTTTCTTGTATGATGGTATGGGTATGAGTTGAAAAGGATTTCTTTCGTTCTTCTTCTTACGTTTTGGTTAGAGGCAGAGAGGTAATCAATTCTTGTTGGAGTGTGCAAGGGAGGCTGGCTGGTGAGTATGGATATGTGGATATGATGAGATTGAGAAGCAAAAAAGGGTAATATCTTTGCATTGTGAGGAGTGAAAAATCACAGACACTCTTGTTTTAAAGTGCCCGTTTTTACTTTACTTGATGGTAGAATACAAAAAAAAAGTTTTGCTCTGGGCTCTTGTTATCAAATAAACAAATAATCATAACAAATAGTGTATATATGTTGTGCTGGAAGAGATAATATTTTGTGCAAACATAATCATAATATTGAACAGCATCGTCAGCAGTATCACACAAACGTTTATAGGTTTTCGAGTAGATAAGAGAGAAAAAATAGTTGTGGATAATTGCAAGTTATAATGACGGAGAAAATGTGTAATAAAGGGTAAAGAAGCGATAAGGAGGGATTAGAAAAGTTGGTCATGAATGGGATGATAAGTTGATGGGATACACATCAAGAAGGTAATGTTTATTTAAGAAATTGAAAACTTATGTAATTTGAGTGAGTGTGTGGTTACTTCTCCAGAAAGGCTTTCCAAATACTTTTCTTTACAGTTGGTAGCGTTCAATCAAATAGCTCTGGAGATATTTTATTGTCTAGATAAAATGTTTTTACGATCAGAGCACAACTGTGCTGGATACATTGTAGCTCTATATAGTATTCCAAACTGAAGTTTGGGCTTATAGCAACAGGCTATAAATACCTATAGATAGTGCAAATAACTACATACATTATTTGGGTGTGAATTGCTTGATGAGGTTTTAGCCTTTCGTCATCACTCAATGCAGTTATCAATTTTTAATTGGAATTCTTTTGCATGGAATTAGTTGAGAGTCAAGTGCATAGGTAAATTTGACACCAACATTAAGATAAAAAGAGTTCCCCACGTTTATCTTTTATTTCTGCATTAGTGCTATTTATTATTATTTATTTGAAGTGCTCAACGTATGTTGGAGAAAACATCCAATTCTCGTGCTATTGTCTAAATTAATTATCTAATATCAAAATTTGACTTTTCAGGTATCAGGACTGGAAGATTTGCACCATTTGGAAAAAGACAAGACAAAGAAAGGAGTTGAAGATAATGGAAATCGACGCACGCCTACTTTAACGATCCTGTAGCCTTTGTTGCTATTATTGTTGAGATAATTAAGACATGAATTTAATGGGAACCTTTTTTATATTAAGCTTTGAGCTTACAACCGCTACTAGAAGGATAGTGCTTTCGTTGTCGAAATCAAAATCGTAGTTGTAGAGAGTTGTGAAATTAGAATTTTTTAATAGCTTTTTTATCACTTGTGATTGTGTGTCAGTGAAGATTTAGTCTTGTTCACTTCTTGAACGAATGAAATTTGCGGTGTGTTTTATCAGCACTTGTAATATTAGAAGTCGTCAGAAAATATGTATTGAGCTTGGACGGAATCAGCCTGATCTGTATCCAACGCTGGCTGCTGGATCTATAGACAAAGGTATTTTTTAATTTTTTTTTTTCATAAACAAGCAATTATTATCTCAAAAGTCTTCAGGCACAATTTTTTGTAGTTGAAATGTCATATCTTTGTGTAAGATTAAAACTTTGTATTTAGCTATAGAATACTTTTGTAGTGCTGGCGTTTGAGTTCATTCATAAGGAAACAGTTGACCCAATCATTGTAAAAAACTGATCAACCGCCCTTCGCGTACGAGTCTACATGAATAGTGTACCCAAAATTTGCAAATAGCAACTTTGTCATGAATCATAATATCTATTACGTCTTTCTTCTGACGTGAGATTTGCTTGCGGTTTTCACTCATAAATGGCATTGTTCCCATAAAGTCTAAAAAATTACAGCAAATGCATATATCATGAATGTAACAGTTAAAATTATGCCATTTGTAGCCAGCATGCAAAAATGTATAGATGATGATCTAATATGCATGCATTGATGATGATGGAAACGTTGAGCTTGATCACCATGCTGTGCTGTACTAATAGTTTCATTTAATCCATTCCCATTCACCATTCAGTACAATTAATATGATTTATATCTATTGCATTTTTAAGAAAATCAGACCTACCCATTTATTTTTAATACTCTTCTCAAACACCATGACTAAGTAAAAAAAGGATGAGAAGGAGGGATCCAAGCAAAATTATTAGCAACTGTTTTTTTCCTTTCAAACAGTGGCATTGTTGGTACTTACTTAAGTGGTGATAAACTTGAAATAAATAAATTGTTACTACAAGATAAAGTTTACCATCGCGTCAGACGAGGGAGTAACCCAGCAGCATTCACGTCAAGGCAAGATTTACAGTTTTCCGTCGTGAAGATGAGAGCAGTGATGATGAGCATGTCATCATAATTTACAAAACAGCAGAATTTTCTGTTTCGTATAAAGTATTTTTGGTAGTTTAGTGGTCATTTGGTCATCTGCTGACTCTGACATCTGGCATGGCTACAAACTTACAGAGATATGAAGTCAGCGTACAATGAATACATACAAAACCCTAGTTTTATTTTTGAATATCAACCATAAAACGCCTTCACATTCGCATTTTTCAACCTTTACACTACAGTTTGTTCACTTTTTTTTGGCAAAACGCACTTACAACTTACAATTCAAAAGTTGATGTCATTTTTTTGTCTCATTTGTAATCTTTATTGTGTGTAGTCATGTTTGCATGCAATTTTACAAAAATACATTTTTTGAGTTGAAAAGGGTTAGTCATCTCTCATCTCAAATTCTCATCTACTGTATCTATATCAGATTTTTTGTACCATGCCTACAGCAGCAGATTATAAACACGCCATAATAATGATCGTATTGATCCTCCTCCTCCTCCTCTCTAGTCATTATTTTAGGACACCATCCTATCACGATAACAAATAGCAAGCAAAAAGCTCTCTACGAGTACGTATGCCTCCCCATTAATATTGTTTCGAATACATACACATTCGAGTAGAATTATTGTTGAGAAAGCCCTGACGGTGATAACCGTTCCACATGAGGGATTTCATTTCCGCAAGCAAGGTTAAACATGTACGTCGTCTCTTTTTGACGCTCTCATCGCGTTTTAAACATTAAAGAGTGGAAGATTATGTCGTAAGTGGTGGTGATAATGGCGATATCACAGTTTGCCTTTATTGCATTCTCCAAGCTTGCTAATTTTGGCAAGTCCATAAAAAACGTACTACTGAATGTGCTGATTGTGTATATTCTGCATACACTATCGTTCGTAGAATACTATATTTTTAATGCAAATACATAAAATCTTTAATGTTTTTTATTGAAACGATCAAGCATTTTTGTTTTTGCCTGTACAAAAGTGCCGAGATGTTTTACTACTGAATTTCATCTGTATGAGGACTCGTGAGGAGTCACATTTTTGCATGAAATGAGGAAGCATTTGTGGAAATCTTGTGAGATGGCTGATGATTTGATTATAATATAAGCAGTGTGTGATTTAGACAAATGGAATTGCAAAATGGAACCAATGGAAAATTGTCGTTGCATTTTGTCATAGCCTAAATGAAAATTTATGATCATTCTGTAAATCCACAACTTCAGATGTTAAGAATAGGTAATACAAATGTAAGTGGATTTATGACGCCACTCGTCTTCGTTGCAAATGTTGAAGATGTTGGAGCGGCATTTTTACAGACTGCGTCTCTATTAAGTGAAGTAATTTTTCGAGTCTTAAAATACAATGCACGCATTATTATTTTGATCATGTGCAGTTTAAGATGGGTATATACACCACTCACCACTCTAACAATTAATATCAACCACTGCACCCCTCCCGATGTGGCCTATATAGCAGTTTAATACCTTCTCATAAACTCTATCGTATTTTAAAATTTCTGACACGCATGTCTGTGATAATTAATTATAATAATTGTTCTTATCTTCATCTTTCCTAATGCAAATACTGAAAAGCTTTGTTCTTTATTTGACTGCCCATCAAATATTTCTTCTACGCTCTATATTTCACCGACTCGTGTGGTGTACTCCTGTAATTGCCATTTTTCACTTTTTAAATAATTAATGTAAACTGCAAGGCGTTTCAGTTTGATGAAGAGGATGATGAGCTATACGTGCTTTCTTTTTCAGACTCAAGAAGCACGTTTGCATGTGTGTACGACGAAAGCGGAAAAAATCGAATCGCAATTTTTTGTCAATTTTTCATTAAAATTTTCTTTTTGATAAAAAATGATGGAAATGATGATAATACATAATATTAACCTTTAAGTATCACGGCACTGATCACACATACAGATGGCGCTGCCGTAGGAATGCTCATTACTTTGCAATTATTAAAGTATGTAGTTCTTTACGTCTGTTCAAATTCAACAAAATTTACAACATCCGACCCTACCAACGCTGATATTTTCAATCAAAGATAAATTGTTTAGCATTGTAAGAAAAACTTGACAAATGAACTAGGAAGCAATTTTCAGTAAAGATAGGGGAAGGTTAAGGTTAGTTTTGTTTAGATACAAGAAGGAAGAGTATAGCAAGACCGTCCTCGTAATCACAAGACAAGGCATCTTCTTGTTTAAAGCAGACTTATATGTACTTTTTTGGCGTTAAGCCATTAATTAATGCATCTTGTTCTTTGGATATCCATCCAAGCATAGATTAGTACTCCTCCTCATCAAATACATAATTTTAAACTATTATTTTGCAGTGTTTGCATTACAACCTTATAAAGACTTTGCAATTGGATATCAAGAGATAACGCTATTAGCAACAGTGTTCGCAGTGGCATGCTTTACATCATGTTGATGAGATAGTGATGATGAGTTAGTAGATGTTACGTTACAACTACATTGATTTGTCAAGGGCTAGACAAAAGAATGCGAGCATGAGTGGCCATGAAATACATTACGATGAAAGGGAAATGATTATGGTAAAGCACACAATAATAATAATCACAATCAATGATTTAACAACCGCACAATAGGCTACGCAAATAACAACACTAACACGTTGTTATAATAGCAAAGCGGTTGAGACTGCTTAAACTGTGGCTTTTCAGTTGTTTGTTAGGCGGTTACTGTGGCGTCTAAGAACGCACATTCAGCCACATTCCTCTGGTAAATTCCTTAACTTCAGAAATTTTACAACAGCATCAGCACGTTCAGCGTTGTGAGATACACATAATGTGCGTAACTACTAATAATACTCATAAATGAGAACAAGGTATTAGATTTATATGCAGAAGCTACAAAGGAGTCTCTCAAGGAAGGAAAATAGTTAAACTAGGTTTTTAATGCTTATGTTGAACTTGGATAATTGCGTGTGATTCATAATATTATCAGATAAATAGGTAGTTGTTAGGTTTGGTAATAGCGTGTGACTCCCACAATGAGTGAACGCACTAAAGACACTCAATTTAATATAGTCATTTAATAATGAGATCAGTCTTTAGTCTTGTGTAGTGCTTTAAAGTGAAGATCATTCCTGATTGCATGATAAAAACTTGACTGTGAGAATTCGGATTAATTAAGTGCAAACTAATTTTGTATTACAATTTACACCCTTAGTCCACAACCAGTCCTGCTGTTTTGGCTATTCATCTCATCATACTTTAGTGCACAGTGCACCGCTTGAATATGGACAGTGAAGTGGAGTGCTTAAGCGTAACACAAGCAGTTCAAATGTAAACTATACAAGGCTTCTTTTTCACTCGGACATTTTTAATGAGACAAAGGCAAAATTGAACTAAGCCATATAAAAATCCGAACTGATTATTTTCCGGGTGTATAAAATGCAGTTCTGTGCTGAGATCTCATGAACAGGCAAAAATGTAAAGGTGAAGTTTGTAGTTTGTGAATACCTACAGTATTAGCGATGCTAACCCTAACATAATATTATATTGACTATGGAACTAAAAGAGGTACTAATATTTGCTCGAGTAATGCTTTTCTCCAAAAAATTAGTTCATAATAAATTATCAACCTGCATTTCTACAGCTTCTTATAGACTCCCCCTTTCCCACTCCAGCAAGATACACCCCCTTTCATAGTGTTGATCAAGGAGTCATTCCAATACACGTCAATTTCAATCTTCTAGACAAAGCTAGACAACTTTCATCTACTTGACCATTAAGACCTGGCTTGTCGCCAAGAAAAAAGCAACAAATCACAGCATTTGATTTTGTTTTAGGGTAACCAAAGTCATATGTGAAAAGGGTTAACATTGATATAGGTAATCAGTACCCTGAAAATTTCATTAGGGGTTTATTGAGAATTTTCACATATAGGTAACAAGGCACGTTTAGTATGATACGCTAACAGTTTATAAATCAATTCTGTTTAAAATTGCCGACAGTTTTTACAGTGGGTCTTCATATCGCATAATTCGTATATTGCAATAAGTATACCTATATTACTTACATTTTTCATGGAAGTAAATATTATGTATTATTATTTTCATATATTGTGTATTATGTAATCAAATCAATCAATGTACATTATTTTCATTTTATGTGTTTGCTCAGGTACTTTTCATCCTACCTGTGACGGTGTGGGTGTTGCTGTCACCTAAGTTTTGAGAAGCAGCGAAGCTGGAAACTCGGGCAGGTAAGTCTACAGCAAACAGATATTTACTCTAAATCCAAAACGTTAACAAAAATCTTGTTTAAACTCAGTAACATTTCATTCGAATGTTTTTAATGTATCCACATAGATCTGGATATGAGGGAAAGACCACCTCATATGGAGCGAATGATCCAACTCCCGCACAGGTATCGACGACCACGGCTGAATTTCATCAGCCCGGTCGTCAAATATACCATGTTCTTTTTCAATTTTATATTTTGGGTAAAAGTTCAACTTCAATTTCTTAAAAAAATACATACTCTACTCTTTTATTATGTATGTTATACTAATATTATTTATTCCATTTCATGTATTACCCTTAATTAGTTGGTAGGAGGAGCGCTAATTGGAATAGGTTTGTACGCGCTGGTTGATCAGTGGCAGTCCGGAGCTGGAGTTCGAGTTGAAGATTTATCAGATATCCTTTTCAATGTAGGACTAATTATCGCCATTATTGGAGCCATAATATTTTTTGTAAGCTTTGCTGGATGCATAGGAGCACTGAGAGAAAACACTGCTTTGTTAAAACTCGTAAGTCTTAGCTTATCTGAACCTCATAAATTGAAAATTGTTAATTAATTACTTTCTAATAAAGCATGTTTACTTTTGTTGTTTGTTTTCCAGTATTCCGTTGCGCTATTGATATTTTTTCTACTAGAACTGCTCGTTGCAGTACTCTGTTTTGTTTTCCCCAATAAAATGGAGGGCATTATTGCTAGCTATCTTTCGGATAATGTGATCAAAAAGTATCGCGAAGATAGAGATCTACAAAATCTTATAGACTTCATTCAGATCGAGGTAAATATTTCACTAGTAGAGTTGAAAGTATATATTTTATAGCAATATTACTAACAGGAACACTGATATGCATTATTGTTATTTATTGTAGTTCAATTGCTGTGGTCTAAGCACTAGAAGTTACGAAGACTGGTCTAAAAACGAGTACTTCAATTGTACCGGACCAGAATTGAATCCAAGTGTTGAGCGCTGTGGGGTGCCTTATTCGTGTTGCAAAAATGCAACAGATATGTCTGTAAGTTTCGAATTATTCACAATTTCCATGAGTCGTTTATTTGATGGAGAAGATACACAGGTACCATTAGTTTGATTGAAAAATAAACATCAAATATTATGGTTTTCAGAGTGGGCTCATAAATATCATGTGTGGCTATGGCGTGCAACGGGAAATGGTGAGATTAAAAAACGTTTTTTGAACTTTTGTGCTTTGTAAGTTCAGAGATGCAGTGTAGGTAATATTTGTAAATGTTTGCAAATCTTATAGCAAATGGGAAGTAAAGATCCTATATCAACAACGAAAAGTGCAGCGTCCCTTCATAACGATCCGAAGGACAAAGTATGGACGCAGGGATGTATAGAAGCTCTAAAGTCATGGATAAATCGAAATTTGTATATCGTTGCTGGCTCGGCGCTAGGGATAGCGCTAATGCAGGTTAGTGATTGCAAGTTTTCTAAACCTTGCTAAAATTGATTTCAAGAAATGGAAAATTTATTTCCTTATTATATTCAACTTTTTAATGCTTGGTTTTTTATCTCTTTTGTGGCAGTTATTCGTAATGTACTTAGCCAAAAGTTTGGAAGGGCAAATAGAGATGCAACAATCAACTTGACCTCGGAGTCCTCGTAGTAGTGTTCCAGATTCTGCCAATCGTTTCACTTGAAATATACTTATCTAGGCGGAATGACAAATCTCTTCACGCCAAATTATATATCCCTAAGGTTATTCTGTCAGTTCAAGATTCTCTCTACAGCAGGACCAAGCGTCAATATATTCAAAAAAGTTCTCACAGTGTTCGCTCTTAACAAGCAATGTATTTTGATAGGACTGAGATACAAACATTCAATTCATACTTGCATGACTGCAAACTATAAAAATAAGAAAAATCTGTTTTAATCAAGTTTTGTTGCTATAATACATACATTACAACTCTTTTGCGTACAATTGCAATTTCCGAGTGTCCCATTGGGGATTTCGATACAAAAGTTCAAGTCGTGATTTATTTTAAATCTGTTCAAATGTTAGTGTGCAGGAACGGCAGTATTTATAGCCACCCTTTTTCACTTTGTTGAACTAGTTTTAGGAACCAAGCCCCAATGCGATCCCACTTGATCCTAATAGTATCTACTTATTTTCACCGTGTTGAAAGCAAGTTGTTATTATTTTCTGATGGTGACAAAGACTCCTTAATAATCATCGCTTCACCGTTTATTAATGCAACTCTGCTTTGATATTTATTAGACAATTATTTCCCTTCGTCACAACTGTTTTGCTTAAACTTCTGTAGAGTTAGGTGTATAAGGTAAATATTATATGCCTGGAGCTTTTCACTTAAATTTTTGCATTGCGCAATCTTGCTGTTCTTGTTGTTATGTATAGTTTTATGTGCAATTTTTTGTTATCTGTATAATGTGAATCAGCTCATTATGTGCTAGTCAGAGACGGTGAGATGTACTGAGGCTCCCGGCAATTTCTTTCATCAGGTATCAGTTGTTGTCTTCTATTCGAATTGTACGATTAATGAAATTGCTAGCCCAACCGTTAATTTACGTTACCAGCATTCATAATGAACTGTCATTATTTTTTAAGTAAATAGCATTTCTCGAACTCCGCTTCGTGAGAACTCAAAAGAGATTGCCAATGATTAATGTTTCTCACATCATAATTGTCCAAAATTTTTAATCACGCGAAATCATATTATGTAAATATTAATTTAAAGATAATGTTATCGTTGTAGCATAAAGTGTAATTTGTAAAATCGGATAAAAAATACGTATCATTCGTCCGTCAAGGTGTGTGAATAATAATATAATATTGAAAATATTGAAAATTGTTAAGAAGTTTCTACACGTGTCGTATTCGAGTAAACATACTCTTTTTCTCGGTAAAGCTAATAATGAACTTTTTTGTTACTGTTTTATATTATACCTATGAAGTAAATAAAAAAAAATATATGTTGTAAGCTGTCGCGCAAATTGATTGACCGCTCGTTGTTTATTCAAGCATTTTTTATGTGACTTTTCAAGTAGCAGCAGAATCTTCAAAACCGTTAATAATGCTTATGTTGTATGCTTAGGCTACGCATATCGCTGTGTGTTTATTTGCCCGTTATGATTTCTAACGTCTAGTGCAGTTTATCCTTGTTCCAGAGGAAAGTGAGAAGTGCATACTCTTTTGCGGTTGATCACTTCAGAAGATCTCTACTTCACACCGTATGTGTGCTTGATAGCGGAGCCTTGAATGAAGTGTTTCACCGAAGATGAAAAACTTACCCAGCTTGATATTAGCTCGAGTGGAAATCTCCCTTTACCACAAAAAATGCGGAATGGCTACTGCAGTTGAGTGTTCCACGGCACAACCACAAAGCAACTCAATTTTTTAATGCATGGAAATTTTCCCTGACTTGTTAGATATAGGCAGTCCATGACCAGGACTGTATAAAATATGAGTAAACCCATGTTGAAAATATGCGGCATAAAATACTCCATTTTCATCGTAAAAGCATTATCTCATCCGTGTCTCATGGTTTGTTATATATGAGCATATTATGAGGGGTTATAAGGTTTCCTAGACCACTTGTAATTTATGGAGATAACTTAAATGCTTGATAATTCATAATAAATATTTACGTTAGGAAACGCGTGCCTAATTCATAGTTGCTTGCTTAGTTTGAACGGACGTCAGAAACCACAGGTTTTATGGAAACCTGTATACCTATATACTTCAATATGCTTATTCCCAATATGTTGACACTCAAATCTGATGTAACTACGAGGCAAAGCGGAAACCACGATGTTAATCACGATGACTTTACCCATACTCATTTCCTTAACGTTGCTGTTAATCACGGCCAGTATAATCCAGAGTCCACACACACAAATGCAGTCACAATAAAAAAATACAGCGTTTTTGCATGATCAAAATACTAGACAGACAAACAAACATGACCACGTCCCTAATTAAATTTTGCTATGGAAGATAACGTCAGCCACGTAATAAACATCCGGGTGATTTCGCAAGTGCAAAATGTAACACGCTATTATAATTTATTTCATATTTTCATCGAACAGCTTGACACACAGGATACGCGAGTTTGGTTTTGATTCGATGCGAAAATCCCAATCTCATATTTATTGACGCCATACCTCACTTACCTCCTATAATACCATGGACACCGTAGAGACCGATCCATAATATTGGGAGGTATGAGTTCATCTGGCTACAAAAATCTAAGATTTGTGTTGTTGACATTTTAGAATTTCATGCGTCGACCATAAAAACATTTATTAACTTGGAAAGCCCATGCAAATATTGGAAAGTTTCGAGAAACATAACTCAAAAATATGGTTTTTACGAAGTGGAATTGTAGTGCTAGCCTGGCAGTTTCGGGATTATCCCAGGGATCAGAGTAGACGAGTATGAACCATGTATGGGTGTATGGAGTGCATTCTTCAGGAAAATTGATTCCAAAACCATTTTAAACGATGACAACAGAAAGATGATGTTGGTCTTTTCCCTCCATTTTGAATTATTTACTTTATAAACATCAAAACCATTTTGGCAGCTTTACATTATTTATATTAGAATTTTCAAATGAAAGCGTATCATGGAAAAATGAGTTTTGTGAAGCTTAATTTCAGGTAAATATTTTGCCACTACACAATGTTGTCTACACAACCTTATGAAATTCTATACA
>JAQIXW010002511.1:0-15276 GCA_034700685.1 Willowsia buskii | reverse complement strand
ACAAGTACCACACAATAAAATCAATGACAAAAATAAAATACATAATAATTTTTATACACGCGTCTTCACTGATGACAGAAAGATTTCGTCAATGGAAGTAGTGGTACTAAACGACGTAGAATATTAAGGAACAAAAGACGTTTGGAAAGGCGCCAGAAGTGAAAAAAAACTGTTGTCTTAACTTCTCAATTAATAATCAGTTATTATACTTTTATCGTGATTAAAACTTTATTTAATTAAAAGTTAGCCACAAATTGATCAAATAAAACAATTCATAATCTTCATTGAATTAACTAACAATTCTATAGCTCATTATCCATCCTCCTTTTCAACTCCTTCAGTTCATTTTCCAACCTCAAAATCCGCTGCTCCGCCTTCTCCTTGCTTTGGCTCGTCTCATCCCTCAACTCTTGAACTTTTTTCTTGGCCGACTTCTCCTTAAAATAAGTTTTAAATTTGGACATAAACTCCACCCTATTTTTCTCCTGCTTGACCTGAAACCTGGAATGCTTCTGCTGACGCCCGGGACTCAAAGAAAGTTGGCGGTAGAGCTTCACTTTTGGATGGCTCGCCGGCAGCAGATCATTCGCCACTCCGCCCATGTACAATCCCTTTCTTCTCTGATCTGAAAAGATTTCTTTCACGATCCAAATTTCAAATTCAAATTTTGGCTTGATTTAAGCTGAAAAGCGTTTTGAGGTTACGTTGAATATTTGTTCTTAAAAATTTAAATGACTCAATTCCCAAGTGCGTGTCATTCCAAATGTAAAATATGTAATAAATCTTTTTTGTGGTCAAAGTCAATTTACCGATTCTAAAAGGTCTAACAATTTTAAGAATATTCAATGAAAATATTTCTAAAATAAGAAGATAATTTTTGCAACCTAAAGAAAGAAATGTTTATTTGCTGTTTACAAATAGCGATTATGTTACAAATGAAATATTTAAGATGGCAAAAGCTTTTCTTCAGGAACCGAATCCATTCCCCTTCCTTAAAGTAAATATTATATTGTTATCCCTACTATTTCTAATAATTCAAAATTTACATAACACTGATACAAATGTTAAATATTATCAATATTGCTTTTACACGAATAATTCACACACTGTCCAAAGAATGTACTAACTTATTGGTTGTCGCTGTCGCTTTTAATTTGATAACTAATTTACTTAATGTTTATTTTGTATTGAGTAAAACTTGGCTACGAATACATTTAAACAAATATAAACATGATTTGCTTTACTTGTGATTCCGCAGAATGTGTTCTTTTTTGCTATAATTATTAATTAACCCTTTCCCACAAAATTTACATGCAACCGGTCGTTCCCCAGTATGCATAAGGATATGATAATACAAAGCACCAGCCTTCTTATAGCCCTTGTCACAAAATACGCATCTTAAATGCCTAGTTCCCAGAGGATGAGCAATCTTGTTGTGTTCCTGATACGACGCCTTACACTTAAAAACCTTTAAGCATTTAGAACACCGATAAGAAATTTTTCGTCTCTGATGAATTTTCAAGTCATTTGCAGATCTAAATGTGGAATTGCAATCCACACAAGAAAATTTCCTTTCTGTCACATGTCTACTCTCATGTGATTTAAGCTGAGTTAGGGTTCTAAATTTCTTCCCACAAGTCCTACACCCATGCGCCTTTTCGCCTGTGTGTGTTAACATGTGAGCGTAGAGTTCCGGCTTTACGAAAAACCTCATTTTGCACAATGCACACTCATGAACCTTTCCAGCGTCACCCAAATGTCTCTTTTTATGATTATGAAGCGTAGATTTCATTGAAAATTTCAGAGGGCACACATCACAACTGTAAGGCTTCTTATTTTCATGTACAATTTTCAAATGCTCTCTTAAATTATACTTATTGGAATAAACCTTATCGCACTGTTCACAGGGAAATAACACATTTTTAAGCTTTTTGATAATATATTCCCTTATTTGAACTTCTCCACTGGGGCAACAATTCTGTTCATTCAAATGATTTAGAAGAAATTTCCCATTGTAGAATTTCAAGTGGCACTCTGGACACTCATATTTTTCTCTGGCTTCTTCAGTGTGCAAACTTTTGTGATGATTTTTTAAATGACATTCCAACGCAAATTTTCTGTTGCAGATCTTGCACTCATATTTCATTTCCTTTTTTGCGATATGGGATCTCAAGTGCCGTTGAAAATCTTTCGCGGAGGAGTAGCGCTTATCGCATTTATTGCAATTGTAATTGAGCTCCTGAATGTGATTCTTGAGATGAGCTTCGAATCCATATTTTCGTGTAAATATTTTATGACAGAAGACGCAAGTGTAGTGAAGTCCCTCATGTTTCACTTCTTGGTGCATTGTTAACCCGGATGGTGTTTTAAACTCCAAATTGCAATCAGTACATTTGTTTACCTGATTGGAATCGTGATTTTCTAAATGATATTTGAGGCTGGAACATTTTGCAAAACGTCGAGGGCACTTGTGACACTTGTAAATTTGGGCGAATCGAGAATACTCGGGGGTATCGGGATGAGATCTCATATGACTTTTTAAATAACCTTGGGTGACAAAAGAAGATTTGCAAATGTCACAGGTGTATGGTCGCTCACCTGTGTGTTGGCGCATGTGATTGTCTCGAGCATATTTAATTGTATAGGTTTTCTCGCAAAAGCCACAACAGTAGAGAATTCCTTTATGGATAGAGTTGACATGATATTTTAAGGCAACAGCACTTTTAAATATGGCGTCACATTGACCACATTTGTATTCTGTTTTAAGATGGTCACGTTTTATGTGCTCTCTCCTGTCCCGCCACTGAGAAAACTCATTCCCACACAATTTGCAAATATACGGATTCTCCCGGATGTGACGGCATATGTGATTGAAAAAGTATATTTTGTTGTGATATTTCGCATCACAAAAGATACAAGTGAATTTTGGAACTTGGATGATGCCTTTGTTTCGATGATTCCTTTTGATATGTTCATTTAGAAAGAACTTGTTCCTGAAACTCTTTTTGCACGTGGGGCACTCAACTGGAACATCTTGAGGATTGTGGCGTCGCTGCTGATGTTGCCATAAGCCACCAGGTGTTAAATATTTGGAGTCGCATTCCAAACAAGAGTAGGATTTTGAACGGTTCTGAGTGTGCACCCGCTTGTGCTGCCGAAGCAGTTTTTGATTTGCAAATGCTTTCCCACAAACTTCACACTTTTCTGGTTTTTCACCTGTGTGCAGATGAAGATGAGCCGAGAGTTCACTATTAGTGAGGAATCGCTTTGGACAAAGTTGACACAAATATTTTTTACCGGCGTTGCCCAAGTGTACTTTTAAATGTCGGGTTAGGTAACTTTTAGAAATAAAAGATTCATCACATTTGTGGCATTCAAAAGGGCGATCGCCAGAATGCCGACGCTCGTGGACTTCCAAAAAGTATTTTGATAAGTACACTTTATCGCAGGTTTTGCAGGAAAAGGAGATCTTCTTGTGTACAGTGGCATTGTGCCGGTATCGTCCACTAAAAGATTGGAAGTTGAGCCCACAAATTTCACAAGGAAACATCTAAGTATAATAATAAAATAAATAAGATTATTTAAAATATGTCGTAGAATGTGAGTCTTTAATTTGAAAACTGCTGAAATGAATAGTTAAATATAATTTATGCTTACCTTGTTGGAAATTACTGAAAGTGTCTCAAAATTATCATGCAAATTAAACTAGACAATAATTGACAGTAAGTCAGGTGACAAAAACGAGATTGTTTTTAAGTAAACGATTGCGGAATGAGTGTAAAATGAAGCACACCTGAGTAAAAATGAAAACATGCGGTCTTAGCATGTTTATTGTTTTCTTCATGCATCCAAACCAAACATTCCGAAAAAGATAATGCTGGGATAATAAGATAAACATTGTGTGATGCGAGTAGTAACAGGTTTTTTTTCATTCGGCCATCCACACAAATGCATTCTAAGCTGGTGCTAGTGGGATTTTAACATGAATACCATAAAATGCTTTGGGTAGTCTCATAGTCTCATGCATAGGCAGTAAAACTGTGCATTTCAGAAATCCTCTTTCTTACAAAGGACAAGTTTTATTGCCAGAATTTCCTATAGAGTACAAAGCTAAATACTTATAAGTTCGTGAATTGTGTAGCTGGCAGTGCCGCTCAATAGTCAATTTTCCATGCAGGTTTATAAGCAGCTTCCTAAAATGTCGATAATACGGTCAAAAGGAGATAGAATACTGAATGGGTTTGTTTTTTGTGCTGACGGATGCAAAGCATGTTTATCCTTAGCTTTATGAAAGACTTTAAGGCGTAGAATGTGCAAATCTGCTCTGATAAAACTAAATAGATAATCCTCACATAAAAATACTGTCCATACCTTTCCTTGCTAAATTCTGTTTGAAGTTATTTATTCTGCTCTCCAAACAGGTTCTTGGTACTGGACATCTTTTTATGAAAAGGTGCACTGTGTATACGATAGCAGGTTGCTTTGAATGAAATATTTTGCCGTTTCTTTTAATGCTACAAGTTTCAGCTTTTCTACTGCATTATTTAGACATAATTTTATGCAAGCCTGGTCATTCCAAAAGTATGAATTGCTCAGTCACCGTGACTTGATTGGTCGTCAGTAAAATATCTAGTCGTAATTAATTTCCAGTAAATCTCTCTTCTTTCTATTTGAACTGCAAGATTTACAGATATTTTTGTTGATAATAATTTGCAGTGCTTTGTTTACCCTGACTTTTCAGTTATAAGTTATCATTAGATAAATTTGAGTGTAGTTTAAAGCTGAAAATTTCAGACATCAACAAAAACAAAGGATACTTTTTTTACTTACTATTAAGGTGAGCATTGCCCTCATGATAAAGTTAATTAACCGCTTTAGATACACGACTCTTTTTAATAAATTTCTTAAAATCAGATTCCTTCTTTTCAAAATGGACAATATTTCCGGGAAAAGCCGATCACATGGAGGAGGATTTATGATAGGCAAAACGAAAAGTTTCAAGTGCGAACATTGCAGCACCCGTTTTTACAGAGAAGAATCATTTAAAACCCATTTAGAAAATCATTGGAACGACAATGACCTTTCATGCCATATCTGTAAAAAAATATACGGCACAGTTACCGATCGAAATCGCCACATTTCCGGTGCTCATCATAAAATCGACCAATTTTCCTGTATATTTTGCTCTTAAAAGTTCCTAAGCCGTTCGGGATTCTATGCTCACATCAGAAATCACATTGGAGAGATGGATATTCGCAAAGATTACAAATGCCGACATTGTGAAGTTGTCTCTCACGGAATGAAAAACTACCACCACCATATGAAAAAGGAACACAAGAAGCTCAAGTGTCCAATTTGCAGCAAGATGGTTACCAGTCAACGGAGTTTAGATGAACATCTCTTAAGACACAAAGGAGAAAAGGCTTATGCTTGTCAACTTTGCAATAGACGGTTTACTACCCATAATGAACTTTATGCTAAGGACCCATACTGGAGAGAAACCTTACACGTGTAATATTTGTTCAAAATCATTTGCTCTTGAGATTAGTTTTCAACATCACGTGTGGAACATTCATGACCATCGAAACAAACCGTACAAATGTTCCATTTGTGAGAAGAGTTACGTCGACAACAGAAGACTTAAAGAACACATAAGAAGTCATACGGGTGAAACTCCTTATAAATGCACACTTTGCCCCAAAGCTTATCAGGGAGATCAAGGGCTAAGATGTCATATGCGTGCGGTTCATTCAAAAGAGCAAAAATTTGAATGTGAAACTTGTGGAATGAAATTTTCTAACCGTCCAAATCTGAATTTACACAAGTTATGTCATGTGACGGAAGCTAAGCACAAATGCACGCATTGTCCAAAAGCTTTTGTTAGGTTGAGTGGCGTAAGAAAGCATGCGAAAACTCATTCTGTCGATTTGGCAGTGAGAAAAGTTTTTGAGTGCGTATTCTGTGAAAAGGGCTACACTAACAATGCTGCACTCAAAAGTCATATTTTGACGCATATCGGAGAAAGGCCGTATGATTGTCAACTTTGTGGAAAGGATTTCGTTTTAGCAAGTAGTCTTCAGCATCATATGGTATCCCATACTGGGGAAAAGTCGTATCAGTGCGATATTTGCAAGAAGAGGTATCCTTACCCAAAAAGTCTGGAGAGACATAATATGTTGAAGCACAATAGCAAATAATATTGTCTTTCAAATTTCAATTGTTATAGGCATGCAAATTTAAAAACAAAATATAGTAATTACTAGATATGTAGATTTTAACGATACATGGGTGTATAAAATACAAAATATCAATAATCTTTGAATGAATTGTATTAACCAATCGATATACAAACATGTAGTAATCACACATGTACATTTATTGTAGAATTCATAAATATAGGACATCAAAAGATATCCAAGATTAAAATTCCTGGGTAACTTGTAATTAACAAAATGAACAAAATATCGCTTATAGTATAAATACTGTTATGGAATTATAATTAGCTATAGTACTGTTATAAAATACATCTTTCAATGCAAATAAAAAGGATCCTCTTAAGGAAAACTGAGCCACATTTATTCAATACTTTTAATATTTTTAATTGTTACTTCAGTATTTGGAGCAAAGATCTTTATTGATTGATGACTGATCATTTCAACTCATATCATGCTTTATGAATAAGGTAAAGGCGGTGACTTCAAATCAACCTGGTACACTATGCGCAGTCCAATTTCATTGAAAGAAAAAACAACAATTCAAGTTTATTTATTTGAAAATAGTATTTTAGCTATTTTAATGAGGTTTTCAAAAACAAAATATTACAGTCGAAATTGAATTTCGAAAAAATTATACTTACGAATGACATTTTTAAACAAATTGGTTTAATATGAGGAATTTTAGAATTTCTCAAGATTTTCCATGATTTAGCTCACACAATGTTCTCCCAATTTCTGTGCACAAACGCGAATACAAATACGGTGCTGAAAAGGAAGCATACGACATACACCCATTCATTGAAAGTCCGTTGTAAAACGGCAAAAACGGCAAAACATTTGGAGTGGTCAAGTCATCATCCCATACAAACTGCTGCAAGGTAAGCGAGTCTCGCCCTGCCGTCCAGTGTGCTAAAAATTCAAAATCTTTTCTTAATGTCGAATGTGTATTAAAACGATTACCGCTACTAAATAGAGGTGAAGGGCGATAATATTTTATATGGTTCCCCCCTAAATATTAGTGAAAAATGCGAGGTTTTTAACTTCTCATAGTAGACGTTGCACTGGTCAAAATGTCATCAGGTTTGTTGGAAAATTTCGATGCATTTTTCAACGAAGTCTCGCATATTCCAAAAACTTTTTATGTAATGTCTTCAATCGAAGACGAGTTTAAACTGTGAGATACTTACAGCCATAAAAAATGGTTTCATTGTAGGCATTTTTAAGAAGTGCAGCTTGTGCAGGTGAAGTAATTTTAGCAATTTTCATTCCAGTTGCTTTGCAAGCTGCCGCCGCCTCAGCCCAAGTCTGTAGTAACAGATAGAAACATGAATAACTTTATATTTCAGTGCTTTGCATCCTTTGACGATATTATTATGAACTTACTCTGAATGGCGCTTCCTCTGCAAAAAACGTTTTACCATCTACTGTTCCCAAGGAAATCAAAGCCCTAGTTCCTCCGGCTAAAATAGAATAGAAAGTGATTTTGCATTCAGACTTCTGCTTACAGTAAAAATATAGCTTACCATTCTTATCTGCCGAAGTGAACGATCCCAAAGTACAAATTGTAACCGCTGCTAGGAGACCGATTAAAATTTTCATCTTGCAAATTGAGTCACGAGCAAAATATTTACCAGGCAGTAAATAAATAATAACGTTGTAAAAAAATAAAAATAAATGTCGTTATAATTCAAAAGGGATGGGAAAAAATTAAAGTAACTTGGGAATGAATTGAGTTTGGAATGTCTGAAATGCTTTTATACCTGGTCATTACGCATTCATTCTGCATTCACTGGTCATAACAATAAAAAATACACTCCAAGTGTGAAAAATTCAATAACCAAAGAACTTTTCTAATCATGGTCCATTTAAAAAGTTTATAAGTTATAATATAGGTTAATCCAAAAAAGCATAGATTTGGAACCGTTTCATCACATATGCAAACAACATAAGCTTAAACTACAAGATTTTTCCTTGTTTCACCTGGATTAAAATTATGACTAATACAATCATTGCAAAAATTTACTTTTGACGCTAAGCGGCATGATGTGTTCATAAAAACCTGTTTATGAATGTTGAGCCATGTAATCAATTAATTTTAATCCCTTGGTGGGAATATTAGTTCCTTGTTCCTTGGTCCGGGATCATTGCACAGCAATCAGAATGTCCAATATTTGAACGACTTTTCCCTGTTGTAATACGTAGAAGGAAAGGTAGAGTAAAATTCAAAAGATTACAACGAAAAAAACATTGATTAATCCAGCGGAAAAAACGAGAAACATTGACATCATTGTTTGCTCGAAAATATTTCTAGTCAAGTACTGCACCAGCACTCAAACTTATGTTTTTATCCAATTCATTTTTGACTAGTCTTGATTGGTAAAGTCTGTTTTTTTAATTATCTGACACTGAATGCTAATTAAATCATGTTTTTGAATGTCAATGGATGTTATCAATCCGTATTAATCCAATATGGAAGGAATTTGATTTGACAGGCTTCATTCACATTTATGTCAATATTTAATACCATAACTTTTTTAAACCAACGGATGATAGACGATCAATCGTTTATTATTGAAAATTTTATTTAAAAAAAAACAGATCATTAGTGCTACCAAGACAACGGAGAAGAAACCTGCGGCATTTGACTTCGCATGTTTTTACCTTTTAAGATGCGGTTGTCAAAGACCAGAGTCTATAAAATCATGATTATCCTAAGACAGGGTTTTGAATCATTGTATAAATACATCCCACTCAAATACTACACTTCCTTTGTTCAAACCGTAAATTATATATTTGAAACGCAAAATACACATTAATTTTAGTTTAAAACATTATATGCATGACATAAACAAGTCTGACATGTTTCATTAAAAAAGCTTTGTAAACTTTCATACGAGTTACATTATTGTGATTATTGTGAATTGATGAAAAGTCTCACAAGCAAGTGCCCACAATCATACACAAAGATTTACTTTAAATCGGGTTCACTAAGACCAGTTTTTAATGCTTATCACGATGGTGAGCATTTTCCCAAATGGGGCGATTTGTGACCGCTATTCAAGGTTTTTTATTGACTCACCTTGAAGAACTGCAACGCTAAAGCATTGAATTTGGTGACTTTTGGGCGTGCTCTGTACATCACAATCACACTAAATGCAATATTTTGTAGTCGCAAACTTAGATCAATGGCCAAATTTAACGTTTAACTGCGCTGTGATTATTTCAGGGGTCTGTCTTCATTCCTTTATCCACCGTGTCATACATTTAAATAGAAACTATAGCAAATCATATACCGCAAAGGAAAATCGAATTCCTAGAGTGAATTTTTTAATTAAAATTTAAGCGTATTCGTTATGAACACTATCACTATGAAATGAACATATTATTGTGGCGATGGTAAAATGTCCAAATCACAAAATTCAATCCTGTGACGTTGCAGTTCTTCAAGGTGAATCAGTATATAACCTTAAATAGAGGTCACAAATTGCCCCATTTGGGAAAATGCTTATCACCATCGTGATAAGCATTAAAAAGTGGTCTTAGCGAACCCGATTTAAAGTAAACCTGTGTGTATGATTGTGGGCACATGCTTGTCAGTGATTCCACTGAACAGAAGATTATGACTTATATTCAATACAAACTGTTTTTTACCTTAATTGTAAAAAAAAGTTTTGCTTGCACACTTTGTATTAATCATACTTCATGTATATCAGCATCCTTTAACGAAAATACACTTAGCCGGTTGTGGTGATGTAAAATGTAATATCACTTTTAAAAAAAATGTTGCATTGCTTCACGTTTAAGATTTAAAAAAAACATCTCCTACAAAATGTTAACTATTGATTCAAATCATGATACTAGAATGCAGCTAATAAAATGATGTATAGCTTGTTTCTTGCATGTGCTCAAGTAAACAAAGAGAGAAAAACGAGGGAATAACAGAGTTCAAGAATTTTTATCAAAACAAAAACAAATTGTCAGATGAAATGGACACATGTAAACAGCACATGTGTTAAAAGACCAGACATGTGCTTTTAGAATGCAAGTACTTGTTTTTGAGGCTCAAGTTTATAAAATTTGTAGTAAAATACTTTTTTGAAATAGTGAATAGTCTATGAGTCTTTATAATAGTCTCTTCTTACTTTCCGAACATGAAAACAACCTCAGTTTACTCGCTTTACTGTACAGTTTGCAGTTATCATTTTGATAAGCACGAGTGGCTCCCCCATTTACTGACAAGGCAGCACATGAAATGCTCCAGAGATGAAGGGATTCGTCAGCAGTGGACAGATGAGATTAAAAAGTGTACTCTAGTCGTATTCTCGAGCTTTCCTGTCGCGTCGATCAGGCTTCTCGAGCATTTTTCTGCGGGAGGGAACCTCGTGACTGATTTTGTCTGGTGGAGGGAACGACCCCGGCTGGGACTGTTGCAGTTTGAAAGCAGGTTCATTAAATTAGCTAATTAAGGCTTAATAGCAAATTATAAATAATGTCACATCTGTACTTAATTGCATTTTTTATTTAATTCTGATTTTATAGAAGATGCCTGGAAAAAGTTATCCATTTATTGGGTGGAGACGCAGGACCGTCCTCAGAGACTCAGATTGATTATCAACTTGTACAATTTGTTAAGGCAACTGATATCCCCGACTTGCAATGTACTTTATTCTCTCGCTTAACTTGTCATGCCATTTGTAGTTAACTAATTATTTTTAAAACTAATTCAAAATTACTAAAAAATGTTTTTAATTTAATTTCAGTTACCTCCTTCTTTCCGCTCTCAGAACCAGACTACAATAAAAAGCTGGAAATTGGAAGTGCTCCAGTGGAGGGTGACAATCTTCAACATAACTATGACATCATTGACCACTTATTTTTCGAGCAGATGAGCCAATTCAAATCCATCCTATCCAACTCCACCACTCCACTTGCTGTCCAGTTGAGGATAATTTATGAAGAGGTGGGGATCCCAGACGATGAATTCAATCAGGCGCTCGAATTGATTGCTAAATTAGAAAAAGAAATCGTTCCCAACTACCCATCCTGCAAAGTGTGGATGATCCGGCATTGGTATCTCAAGCTTAGACTTAACTGTTTGGATAATCCCTTAATTTTGGCTGCTTACGAAGGTAACAAATAAATTGATGAGCAATTTAATATTTAAAATATGCATATACATATTTTAAGTTTGCTAGTTTCATTTATGATTATGACTTTAATTATCATAGTGTCTCCGACAGACTTCTCCATATTCTCAGACCTTGACAAAATGAACAAAAATGTGTCCACTAATTTCTTCGAGTATCAGCGACTCCCCCCTAATAAGGGTATAGGTTTCAACTACCAGGATCCCAACAACCAGTTTCCGTTTCGACTGGTCACTTTCCCAAACCAAATTGACGAGATGCAAATATGTCGCCTCTACAAATATCTTTGTGCCTTCAACCCTTTTGCTTATCCCCTCGTATCCGTATTTTACTACTGGTGTAAAGTAAACCAAGTACAAATCGCTGATAAGCCGACTTCTGTGACCCTCCTTCATCTTGTCATTCCGGAACCTGTGGCTTTAGAATGGATGGTGATGCTTTTTCTCTGTCATGAAAAGTTAGTCCCTTCACCAAGAGATGTACTTCAACGACCTCACAAGCCCCTTCTGGTGAAATATGGGAGAAATGATATCGGATTCTCTGCTGACCCTCAGTTTATCGAAGAATGGAAGGCGTCACTTCCGAAAAGGAGGGATTCCAATTTTTTTAACGATCTCATCAAATTAACTGAGAGATTTTTTTCATTTTGGTGTTCTTTTCGGAAGGGCAACTTCATTTTGAATACTAAGGATGGACAGGTCCTTCATAAGCATAATTTCTTGAATGGACATCAAACAGGGAAGCTGACGCCAGAGGAGGGAAGAATGCTGAAAGAGATGTTTGATGAGCATAAAAAAGTGCGGTCAAGAAGAATTTACATGATAAGCCCACTTGACATCACCAGGCAGTTATCTTTTTGTGAGAAAAAATTTATCCGGAAAACTTCCAAATTAATGGAGAAGACTGCTAAAAAACTGAGAGAATCTTTATTGGCCCTTAAGGCACATGTGGAGACTGAGAGTCGAGTAATGAATGAAGAATGTCAAGATAAGCTAAACTTTTTATCAGCTTTACATGTTCAGAGTAAATCAGGAAAGGAAACTGTTTTGAAAAATTAAAATTATTATCATCAAAACTTTATTTAGCCACAGTTAGTCACAATTTAATTGGTGTAATGTTTAATTAATTAGGAAATTTAAATAAAATCAATGTTGGTTTTAAACTAATCTTAATCTTCATTTATTTAACTGACAATTTTATAGTTCATTATCCATCCTCCTTTTTAATTCCTTCAGTTCATTTTCCAACCTCAAAATCCTCTGCTCCGCCTTCTCCTTATTTTGGCTCGTCTCATCCCTCAAATCTTGCACTTTCTTCTTGGCCGATTTCTCCTTAAAATAAGTTTTGAATTTGGACATAAACTCCGCCCTATTTTTCTCCTGCTGGACCTGGAACCTCGAATGCTTCAGCTGACGCCCGGGACTCAAGGAAAGTTGGCGGTAGAGCTTCACTTTTGGGTGGCTCGCCGGAAGTAGATCATTCGCCACTCCGCCCATGTACAATCCCTTTCTCCTCTGATCAGAAAATATTTCTTTGACAATCCCATTCCCCAAGGGGTCCTTTCCCCGACCTGTGACTAGACTCAGTTTTTCGTAAATGTTCCTCAAGTGATATTCCCCATTCCTCATTCTAAAAGGGCGCTCTTCCCTATCGATATTTTCGGATGTTGTGGGGACGACCAATGTGGGCCTAGGAAATTCCCAGTTGTGGTCGTCGATGGCGTCTTCAAATTTTTGAATTTCTGATTCAGGATTACGCTCGGGATAAGATGGGAGGCTTGAGAGACCACCGACTACGAAGACAATGTTTGAAAAGCTTTCGTCAAGAATTCTGTGTCGGAGGGCGTTCACAGCGGCAAGCTTCCTTTGGAATGTGGATCCATTTTCTCCAACTGTTGTGTCGTTTATGGCGTCATGGAAGACAATTACTGCGTTGGGAATAAATGGGTCTTCAAAATTTGCGGAGAGGTGGTCATCCAAGGTGGCGATCCAACGGGCGTCGTTGCCGTCGTTTTGGGCGATTGGAGCATATTCGATTTCGACGGGGACGTCGGTGAGACCTAAGTGGTCGACGTTGACGAGCATTCTGCATTCTCTGTAAAAATACGAAAATAATAATTTTAATATTTACTTCCAAAACATAAATTTAGAGATTAGTACTAGACTGGTAAATAATTACCCGATTTGGTTGACCACTCCTGGGCATCCTGTCAGTCCGAAGACATCCTATAAAAATAATGGCCATGACATAAAAAATTTATTGGAGAAAAAATATAAATTACCTAATTTTTAATGACAGTAAAAATTTTAAAAAATTGTATACCAACCAGACTGGAAGCTCCAATAACGAGAATATACGCTTTAGCCAGATGTCTACCCGCCTTTCTTGACAATAAAGCTGCTTGAACACCCCGATGAAATTCCATGGCTGGATCAGAAAAGGATTCGATAAATAAAGTGGTATCGGTCGGAAGGCTGACGAATGGTGGTGTCTTTTTAACCATTTCTACAATCTCAGGTGCTTTTTGGCTCTCTAAAAAATTCGTGTTTTTAAGCAAAAATTATCTTCCTAAACCCGATCCCGTTTCAAAAAATACTATTCAAACTTATTTTTCTCCCAAACCTGAAACTTGGAGAGCAGTGGTGTCATCCTCACATTGGCAAGAATAGCTTTCCACTTTTCCCCTCACATTCTGTAAAAATTTCGATTAATAATTAATAATTAATAACCAGTTTAAATTTATATCCAGTATATTTTTTAATAGGAATAATAAGTGGTTATTTTACATGAAAGAAGTTTCTCGTCACAAGACTCGCTCTTCCGGAAGAGCCTTCAGTGACCATTGTCAAATTACATCCTGTTCTTAAGGCAATTCCTTGAACCCTGTCGCTAAACTGGGGTGGAAAATCTGTTAAAACTGTGTCATCAGAGGTTTGTTCCAATTTGATATAATCTGCATGACAAGTTCTACAGTCTCCATTTACATAGGCCCTGCCACAGGTTCTCGAGTCTGCTAGGAGGGAGCTGTCATCGCATTCGCAAACCTGTGCAAAAAAATGATTAAAAAAAAGTTTAAAAAAATATTCATTAAAAATTATGCCCATTTAAGAAAATTAACCTACTTCGTTACAAGCGCAGGACACTGAGAGAAGACTCGGCATAAATTGATGGGATTGGTAGTCCCCAGGCTTCAGAATTAAAGTTTGACCTTGGAAGTAGTTCCTAGTGGAGTAAGTGAGTGTGCAGTTGTCCTCAACACGGATGGATCTCGTGGTGCCCCATCCCTCAAAAGATGTTCTGTAGTCTTTCCTCGTGTCCATGGACTGGTCTAAATGCTTCATGATGAACTCATCCCCGAGAAAATTGTCGTGGGAAAAGAGGGTCCCACATTTTTGTCCATTTCCGCTTCAGTGAATAATTAAAAATATTTAAAGTGTGGCACAAGCATTTCATACATTTACAAATAGATAGTCAGTTTAAATAACTTAAAAAATATACCTGAGAATCAACTCGGTCAGCTTAGCCTCTCTGCATGCTCTCGTTTCACAGGCTTCCACAATTCCTTCCAATGAAATCAATAAAAATAGCAATATTTTCCAGGTCTCCAACTTTTCACCCATTTTTACATAAAATTTTTTTAACTTTTATTTTTAAAATATTGATTCCTGGTGTTTTGCTGCTAATTGGGTTGTTGCAAGTTGAGGAATGAAACTCTCCTATAGTAAAATCTTCCTTGGCTGATTAACATTGATTTTGTGAGATAAATTCCATGATCATGAATCCTGACCTTTAATGTAACAACATGTTGACCTGGTTAAATGAATAAAAATAAGCTGGACAATCTATAATACACTAACACGTCAAACTGAACTTGTTCATTTTTTGTACAATTCACAACACATTATGAAGATAAA
>JAQIXW010002510.1:0-15278 GCA_034700685.1 Willowsia buskii | reverse complement strand
AATTACATAACTCCAAAATGGTTGACAATCTATGAATCTAGTCTGTCGTCATTGTTTTATGTAAACTAGGAAGCGCAATAATTATATAATGCTAAAACTATGTATGTTCACTAGCACTACATTTGAGTGTATGCAGTCAAAATAGTACAAAATTCTAAGAATCCATAAATTTGAAAATTGATTTGTCTGATTCAGTTCTTTCCTTCATTCTTGTAGTTTTTCTTTACACATACTGCCACTAAATTCTGACAAACAAATGAATTCTGTCAATTGACAATCTCCATAAATCTCTAATTTTTCTGGGGCAATGTGAAATTACATACATCATTGGATATTAAAATGCATTATCAATTATAAATGTTTGAGAATTAAAGGCATTCGTAATCTTCAACTCGGATTAACAACGCAAGCCGTTTTTAATTCTTTATTAATTATCATACAACTTACAACAACAATACTGTATCTTCTTAGATGATATAATTTAGTGACAATATGATAGATTTAAAAATGTTAATATTGAGCTGAATAACATGTGTTTTTATTGAAATTCAATCAAGCAAACAAAATGCAACATGGTGAAACACAAAAGGTAGTTAACTAGGTAGGACAATTGTGTGGAAGCATAATATTGACTAGTAGAGTAGAATGCCATTAAGTTTAGCCATAACTGAATGCAATTTAAATCAGCAGTGAATTTGCAATCATTTACTACATTATGGAGTTAGCATGGGATAAAAACTGGCAGACACTTTTCATCGTAACATTTTCTCACGTCACAAGTCACAATGCCATCTGTCTTTTACAGCTTCGCTATTGACGACGATTGACTCTGAGAATTCTCGAGCATCACTTTATGTCCACCTCCATCCTCATCAACTACAACGGAAGAGGAGACTTCATTTCCAGTCTCTGGTTTTCCAGGACCACCATCCCCAGAGGTATCTTCTGGAGGTTTACCTCCATTCTGCCGTTGTATTTTATACCTTTTCCAAGCCCTTTGCACGAGCCGTGCGCAATATTCCTCTCGAACTCGCCAGAGAGTAGAGCTGACTGGTTCATAGCCAGGCCGATTCGGTGCGACAACGACTTCATTGATTTCTGGTGCTTCCTCAATGGCATTTCCTTTTCGAGCAAAGAAGTCTTTCGTGAGAGCATCCAAAATGTCAACGCAAAATACCATGTCGTTTTTGCAGATTGGAATGTCCATTGAAATTATCTTGAATTTGTTAGGTTTATGGATTTGGAGTGGCGGCTCCAGAACATCTAGCAGATCGGATACCATTCCATAGTGAATATATTGCGTCCCATCGGGATCAAATTGTGCCCAGATTTCATAGTACAAGTCATAATCCTCATCGGTCAATCCCTCTTGTACATCTTCAGTTGCCTGGGAATAGTTTTCGAGAATGACAGCAATGTACATGTTGATAATGATTAAGAAGGTCATGACTAGATAGGAGAGGAGGAAAGCGATCCCAACGGTTTTGTTGCCGCAGTCTCCTGATTGTCCAATTTCAGGATCAGGAGGCTCACAATCCTCCTCATCTATGATTCCACTGAGGACACCATCCCAGCCTGCGCTTGTGCTCATTTGGAACAGTAGTATGAAGGACTTGGCAAATGTTCGAAAATTGTAGACTTCGTCGAGTCCCCCTCTTAATTTTACGTTCATGAAAAATGACATGCCAAATATGGCAAAGATGAACATGACTAGGAAGAGAAGCAGGCAAATGTTGAAGAGAGCAGGAAGTGACATGATCAGTGCAAACAGCAGAGTTCGGATCCCCTTTGCACCTTTGATGAGCCTAAGAACTCTTCCCACTTTCGCCACACGAACCACTCGGAGTAGAGTGGGGCTTACAAAGTACTTTGCAATAAGGTCACTCAGCATCATTCCAGCAACGGACATGAAAACGACTACAAGATCAAATAGGTTCCAAGGCTCCTTAAAATAGTGGATGCGAAGGGCAAAGATTTTGAGGAGACATTCCGCAGTAAATATAGCAACAAAGACAGAATTAGCCGCTCCCAGCCCGTCGTCCCATGCCTGCAATAAATCAACAAGAAAAAAACGATGTTCCTTGAAGACATTTACATATTCAAGTATCCGTATTAACTTGTAAAGCCTTACCTTTGACATCTGGAAGTGGTCCATCATCATTATCGCCATGTTCATACCGATAAGCAACATAATGACTATGTCAAACTTCTGATTCGTCACGAACTCAAAAACCATGAGTTGCGGTTTCCACTGCAATAAAACATCAAAATCGTCAGAGCTAAAAATTAGGCACTCGGCTGGGCTTTTTTTTTTCTTTTAAAAAACACTATACTGACCGTCGGTTTCGGAATTCCTTTCCTCGGCTTTTTGCTCCCCATTTTCTGCATGGCTGCGTAATACTTTTTCTGGTCCTCCGTCATAAACATCTCCAGCGATCCTCCAGACTTTTTCTTTTGTTCGTTGAAGTTGTCGATGATAACACCGATGAAGAGGTTAAGAGTGAAAAAGGAACCAAAGACGATGAAGATGACAAAGTACATGTACATTATGAAGCTTACTTCCCTGTGTGGTTGGTCATCAATTTCCCTGGAGTCAATGGCATCATTCATGATATCAATCCAACCTTTGAAAGTGGCCACCTGGAAGAGGCAGAGGTAGGCTTTCCCGACATGGTCAAAGTTCATCACAGAGTTCTCCCACGTGAAATTATTTGCGATGCATTCCACTTTGTTACGGATTATCCTATAGTCTGGTCGAGATCCATCCTCAGGGTCTAAGCACTTGTGGAATTTTCCGTTGAAAAGCTGTACTCCCATGATGGCAAAAATAAGCCAAAATATAAGGCAAACCAATAACACATTGACAAGATTTGGAATGGCTCCAATAAGAGCGTTGACCACAACTCTCATCCCTTGCATTCTAGACATGGCTCTCAAAGGTCGGAGAGCCCTAAGGGTCTTCATGGTTTTGAACGCCTGTACACTTCCGGCTCCAGCAACAGCAGCAATAAAATTGACTAGAGAGACCATCACAATCACAAAATCCAGCCAACACCACGCATTTTGAAAGTAAGCTACAAATCCAAGTGCAATCCATTTCATCAACATTTCAATGAAAAAAATCACTGTAAAGATTCTGTCCATGTAGAAGAGCAGGTCAGTGAGAAAGGGATTATGCTGGAGATAGATATCCTCAAAAGCCATAACAGCAGATGACAGGAGAATCAAAAAGATCACAAATGTTTCAAAGTACTTGTCCTCAATGAGATGGAACGTTTTCAAGCGAAGGTTCGCCCATGCGTTTCCAAAAGGAGTGTCATCCACTTGAAACATTGGAAATCTTTCGTAGAATCCAGGAGGCATACAATCCGCTGGAGATTCCTCCTCTTCCCCATGGGGAACGTGACCAATTTCCTCTCCCTCGTCTTCGTCCTCATCCTCATCAATCCATTCCGTTTCTTCTAATGACACGTCACTCATGTCACCCCCATCTTTTTCAACACCGTCCTCCCCATCCAGACCCATTTTCCCTTTAGGATGGTGGGTGTGTGAGCGATAAGATCTTATCGACTCTACTTCGTCCCCATCTTTCTTCAAATCTTGGAATTCAAGCTCCTCCCCCTTTTCTTTGTCTTTACCATTCATCAATTTTTTGCTGTTTATCACCTGTCGAGCTGTGGCTGCCAGCCGGGTTCGCTTCTTCCCTTCCGCCGACTTTTTTGCGCTATCCACTACTTCCACCTTTACTTCCTCTTCTACCTCCTTTTCTTGATCAGCAGCTCCAGGAACTATTCGGTTTTTCGCCTTCACGATTTGATCTATAACTGCTTGAATTCCTCGCATAATTCCTCCTTTCACCCATCTCTTGAATCTTCCAATTCTATCAAATGCTTCTTGCAGCTTATTCGGCTCAGAGTCCTCCGAGGGACTGAGATTTCCAAAGCTGGAGAGGAGCAAAGCCAAGAAGAGATTGAGCACGACAAGATTACCGATGACTACCGTTGCCAAAAAAAATGGAAGGCAGGCCACACCAGAGACAAGCATACAGTCCCACATGGACTCAATCCATTCTCCACAAAGCACCCGGAACACGATCAAGAAGGAGTGACCAAAGTCGGTAAAGTTCCAGCGTGGCATTTCGCCACCGGGGAAGAGATGAGTTTTGTCTACAGATTTTGAAAAGAATATTGCACTGAATTTTTAACCACAACAACGTGATTGAAAAATATTTAGTGGTTTAAGCCTAACCAAAGTAGTCTGGTGCGAAAAGCTGCATTCCCATCACAGCAAAAATGAAGATGATTATCACAAAGACAAATACGAGATTGCTCAGTGCTCCTACAGTTTTACCCATAATGGTCATCACCATGTTTAGCGTGGGCCAGGACTTGGCAAGCTTGAAGACACGGAGCTTTAGGGGCAACATGAGAACCAAACATTAAACGTTTGTCATGAAATGGTGGAATTAAAAAGTCTTAAAGATTCAAAACTATTTATGTTACCAGACGGAAGCTTCGTAACGCACTAATTCCTGGAATCCCTGCGTCCTCAAACACAACCTCAATCAGTGAGAAGGCAACAATGATAAAGTCAAACACATTCCAGCCAACCAGAAAAAAATATTTTGGGCTCATTGCAATAATTTTCAGTGAGGACTCCAGAGTAAATACTGTTGTGAATACCTGCGATTTATATTCATAAAAAAAACATGTTACACACTTTTAGAATTCGATGACATTTTACTTAAAGAACACTCTTTTGATATGCCACCCACATTGTTTCCTGCTTTCATAATCCTACTCAAATTATAATTTTCTTCCAGTTTATAGTGATCCATTGCCATAAAGACTACATTCACGACAATCATCAAAGTTATGAATAGCTCCGTAAATGCATCAAATATGATGAACGTGACTATCTTTTTGAACAAGCTGTATGGAAAGCCACAGTCCCAAAGGCAGAAGAAATCTGAATAACAAATATACTCAAATCACTCTGCACTCTAACAAAGCTTTACTTTGCAATGTTTCTTTAAAATTTAGCACCCCCACCAATGCACTTAAGTAGGCCTTTAATAACTCCTGTTTTAAGCCTTTCCCGGAGGGGCAAAATAGGACCTTCCGGTTCCTCTTCCACTTCAATTACATAACTTGATCTGGTCCGTCTCTCTTCTGCTTGCTCAATTAATTCGTTCAGTTCGATCCCATCTTTAACATTTCAAAAAGTATAAAGATAACTGTTTTTACTTTGTCGAGATTATTAATATGTCTGTAGTTTTATACCTTGAAGATTTGATGATTGCTTCAGTTTATCCGTATCAGCCAAGCTGCTGGAATCGCCCTAATCACAAGAAAATATTATTTGTGCAAACATTTGATACGGATTTCACAACAAAAAACATATAAACTGCTGTAGTGTCTACTACCATGCATACAGTTGCGAAAAGGCATTTTAATAAGCGGTTATAATTTAAACTGTTAATTGAGCATGCATGCAAATTGTGTGTGCTAGTCTTTTTAGTGATTTTTAGTGAAAAAAGAAATTGGTGATGGTGAGAATTGAACTGTTTGTTTAGTTCAAACCTGCAAAAGTGTTCTATTTTCATAGAGCGTAAGAGCGAGTGTGCGTATTTTAGCTGTGGTGTGTGTGGTGGTGGTACGTGACAAGACGTAGTTCTCGAAAAAAGATTCAGCCGGAAGTGCAGGTTTTCATGATGATCAACACGCTTACTCCTTCCAAATGTCTGCGGTCGTTGTTGGGATCCCCACAAATGTTCCTGGCTCTTTGTATGAGTTGACTTTCTTTGGTTATCGGCTGACCGTTTAGCCCACCTACGGGACGGGTACCCAAGGCAAGCATATTGTCGTGTGAGGTATTCGAGAGTCGGTAGGTATGCGAGTTGTAGGAGGACTGGCGGGAGTCCAGGGCTGAAATATATGTTAATTTAGAAAATCGATAGAGAACGTTAAGAAAAACCAATCACATAAAACAAATGGTGATAAAGTACCTGTTCCGAAACTAGGCATCTGGTGATTCAGGCCGTTACTGAATGGCAATACAATCGCTCCATTCTCCTCGCTCATTGGAGTTGCTGTCGTGGAGTCATCTGCGTACGGCAAGTGCTCCTGGGCGTCCATATAAGTTGAAAGGACCATCATCTTATTGCGACCGTATGGCTGTGAGCTTCGCCGACTGTGGCAAGGACTCCCGGGTAGACTGAGACTCGCCTTTTAATTATATCAAGTTAATCTTTAGTGAATAGTTGAAACTTTGTCAAGTAAATAATTCTAATTATTAGGATATTTACATCAACACGTCTTCGTGATATTCCTCCAATGGAAGTGACAAGTTTGGAGTGGGATCCGGTGAAAGATGCATTGCAGTCCACTTTTACATATTTTACCGGCTCATGCCTCAGATTTAAATCTTGACCTCCTGGTAAGGTTTCATAACTTTTGCACGAGTTTGCAAAACTTCCGGCGGACGGTGACCTTTGAGAATCCTTGGAAGCGCGGTCTGCCGCTCTAGCTTCTGCTGCCGCAATATTCTTTGCTCGAGCTTCCTCTTCCTCCTGAAAGTTCATGATCGTTTTCATTGCTTTTTAAACACTATAAACTGGTGAGTATCGATGAAAGTTGAAAATTACCCGTATGGCTTCCATCTCAGCAGCGTCCGCCATTTCCTCTTCTTCCGCTTTCTTTTGCAGCTCATCATAAGACATTGCGACAATAGCGAGGATCAAGTTCACCAAATAATACGAGCCAAGGAAGATTATGACAATGAAAAAGAGCATATGCCAGGGACCAGCAGACCTCAGAATCTATACAAAAATTCAAAAGTTATTTCATCTTAGCATTTCACATATATAAAGCAAAAGTGAAAATTTCTTACCTGCTGGTACAGACTCTCCCAAAAGTCTTGCGTCATAAGTCGGAAAGATGAAAGGAAGGCAGAGCCGAAAGAATCGAAGGAAGTGTACCCGTAGTTGGGATTTGGTCCGTAACCCTGGAGACAGGTGTAATTTTCCGGGCAACCTCTGCAACCGCGTATTTTAAAAAATGGTAAGATCCAATGTTTTAAGAAAATTTCAAAAATTACATTATGTTCCAATTAATTCTTATACCCAGCTCCAGAAGAGTTTCCACAGAGGGGATAGTTTGCGTTCCCGTATTCGTTTGGAGGAGGATATGGATGCCAATTACTTAAGTTGAGGTTCCAAGCCTGCCAATTGATATCCCTTTCCTGTCCCTCTGAACCATCCTCCGGGAAATCTTTCACACACTTTTGGGTCAGCACACCCATATAGATTTGAAGCCCCACAAGACCAAAGACCGAAAGAGCAAACACGGTAAGGATAATTACATCTCTCAGATTCTTCACAGACTCAATCACAGCACCTACAATCGTTTTCAAACCGGGGACTATAGCAACCGTTTTCAAAGCTCGAAACACACGACACATCCTTAACGCAGCCAGATTTCCTAGCTCAATTCCCATCGTGAGGTAGGCTAAAGAGATGACCACGAAATCCAGCCAATTCCAGGCATCCCTCAGGTACGTAAACTTCTCCAGAATGAAGCCTCGAGCGAGCACTTTCACTGCAGACTCAAATGTGTAGATTGCCGTAAAAACAACCCTGGAGACAAAGTGTAGATGATTTTTTAAAGTTGAAGTTTGAAATTTGTATTGTGATAACCAATCACTTACTCGGTCGATTCGGTCACTGGACTTGCCGGCATGATCATTACATAACAATTGGCAAGAATTGTGGTAATGATGATTAGGGAGAAAAGCCCATGTGTCAAGACGGCTATGGCCACCCTACGAACTGGATTAAAAGGGCTAAGACAGTACAGCGCGTCTGTGGCGCTGAATCGGAAAATATCCTTTTTCCTTGTGATTAGTACAAATGTCTGCATAGACAAAGCGAAACGAGAAATTACATACTGCACTACGGCCATCGTCATCGTTTGCTTGTTTTCTGTTTGCTAACCGGAATTGATGAGTAGAATGAGTCAATGTCCTCCAGTGGAATATTTGCCATACTGTCGGGATCAAAAGCATGAGCAAGTCGAATGGGAAGCCCGACTCCTTGCTCCAACTTAGGATTCGGCTTGGGACCTTCATCTTCATCGTCATCATCATATTTCTAACGTTACCCCAAATCAGAAGTAAAATATTAGGTTGTGATTAGATACAATACAACCAATCATACTGTTCATCTTATCATGATTTTATGTAGCGAATGCTCCCTCTACTCTGATTTGTTTAACCGTCCAATCAAACCTTGGGAGAATGATTTTGTTTATTTGTATGTCTCTCACATAAATACTTCTCCCAGGAAATAATGACATGTGTCTGTTTTGAGAAGACACGCAAGAGGAAATGCTATCGGGAGAGAATGCCATAAGGTGAATGAACACTCGAATGAAGAATGAGTGAAACAGCTATAATCAATTATTCACTCACATTGACAATGAGTAGTGGAGGAATGATTTGGATACAACACAGGCAAAAGAAAAATATATAGCGAAGGGAACAAGAGCGGAGAAAGTTTGCTGTCCAGTGTCCACCCACGTGAGAAGAAAATACTCCGGAATTGACAGTAAGAAAAAAAAATGGTATTGCCAAGGCAGCAAAATAAACGACATAAACACACGATGATGATATTGATGATGATGCAAAGCCAAAATAAGAAATTAACAGAGCCAATGCATAATATCCTTATCCTTAAGTTTACCAATAAATTCGATACGGCAAACTAAAAACACTGAATTAATTATTGTACGATACGGAAACGAAAATGTCGTTAGCTTTATTTCCATTAAGGAGCACGTTGTTGTAGGAAAAGCAAGAAATCGATAATTTCAGAAAGGGGCTCCAGAATTAAGTATTCGAACGATATGGCTAACGAACTAACATTTCACTTAAATCTGAATAATTGGTATTATTAACTGCTTACCTTCTTTTCCTTTTCTTTCTTAGCCTCCTGTTCCTTTTTCAGTGCCTCCTCTTCCATTCGTTCCTTGACAGCTTTAAGGGACTCCCTCGTAAAGGGTCTGAAGTACACCGGAAGTTCCTCCAAGGAACCCGTGTCAGACCCATGCTCCGACATTTTCCCTCCACTTTCACTCAACACCAAATTTTTCAACTTTTAACTCCTGTCATTTTTTGGAAGCTTTTCTTCACCGACGATTTTTTCCGGGAATGTTTGATAAACACAAGACACTATGGTGGGCACTAACTATGGACACATCTCAATCAGGAATGAGTGAACTGGGAGAAAAAACGCTTTGTCTCCTCACTGTGTGTGTACTTTTCCTCAAGAGGCACGCCTCCTTTCTCCTCTCTCAGCGAGGAGAAAATAGAGAAAGAGAGAGGGAGAAAAACGGTGTCGTAATGGATTATTGAAGAGGGAGACGATGGTGGAGTGAACAAGCTTATAATTTAGTCGTTGATGGAATTGCTTTTCCTTTCGACATTGTCCGTTGTCACGTCTCATGTATCTCTGAGCTATTTGCGGTCGTCGTAAAATATTATGTGTACACATTACACATACACAGACAGATATATATTTTTTTCTCCATAATATTCCATTTCCAGTCCATTTTTTCCATGTTAATTTTTTTCTGTGGAAATTCCAACAGCGTGACCGAATGATACAAACATGCATACAATTCATACATGTCCTATTGCTATTTTGAACAAAAAAGGTTATTGGAGGAATAGAGGAAAGCATACAGCTAGACAACATGAGAAAATTACAATAATTCGGACTTCATGTAATCCATTCCCCTGTGTGCGTTGTAGTCATCAAATATTCAAATGATTGGAGTTTTTGACGGTATGAATTATTTGTTGGTATTTTTTTACGAAACATGCTAAAATTATCCAGCTGGAGAAACAATCAGTCCTGCTGGCCAATGCGGAATTATATAAATATTCCTGAAGGATACACTTAAGCATTGTTTTTGTTGCGCAAAAAGTATTTTTTTAATTATTCGGAATCCGAAACTAGTCAAATTATATAATTGGAATTCTAGCCAAGATTAAAAGTGAGTTCTTGTAGGCAACTACATGGCTGCTGTTTACTATTCAAAGACTCATATTATCCAGTATTTTTGATAATATGGGATAAAAGTCTATACTTTATACTGACTATGCATCGAAAAGAGCTATGTCAGGTATTTGTGGAAATTTTAGACTAAACAAATAAAAGGTCCGATAACATTACCTTTAATCTTGGAAATATAGACTGACATCATAATGGTTGAATGTTTAAATAATTTAATTTTGTGATATTACAACTGCCATTACGTACAATTAATACGAATATGTCATCATTTGACAAGAACAAGTTTTAAAATATTATATTCATAGGGGATTAGAGTTCGAGAATATTGAAGAAACCTAGGCCTGGGGTACTGTGAGACACGATTTGGTTGCACCATTTATTTTCATTTATTTAAATGCTTCCATAATATTGGTTCCATAGCTGGCAAAACTATACTATTAAACTCTAAAAGTTTGTACAATATGTGTTCCATCTACTGCTTGAGCACAGAAGATATTTTTGGACTCGGTTTTCAAATATTGTATTTGGGTAATTTTCGTTGGATACGTTTCATGGACTTCAGAAAATCATTTTTGTAAAAGTTTCATGTTTTTGTTGAAAACCATTAAAATTCACAACTACGTGAGATTTTAAAAATTCTCGTGTTTTTCTGCGTCTGTACACTTATTTAGCTCATGCATATTTCTTGAGAGCAATAATCGCAAAGTCACGATAACCCTATTTCTTTGTGTTTCTTTTTCTCTGCTACCGTACAGTCGTTTTTCTCAATAAATAAACAAGTGTCGATTTTGTTTTTAAAATGAGCACGGCTGCATACTACTCATAAAGCTTTTGTTTGAATTTTTGTTTTCTTAAAATGTGCCACTCCACTTCAGTACAAAAAGGCATACTAAAATATTTAAATAGGAGGAGCAATGCATTTCTTTCTATACATATTTACATGTTGAACTTTGAACTATATTGATTGAAAATTAGGGTTTTGTTGGCTTGTCTGTCAACTCGCTTCTTTTTACTTGAAAATAAGGAAGACCGGATGTTAAAAATGTTAAAACTGACAAAATTATATCCTGACTTCAAAACATGCATTTCCTAAACCAGTTGCTTATACAAAGTCAACAATGAATTAATTATTACTATTACAGATTATTCCCCCTTAAAGAGTATTTTTAACCTTCCGACCGACATACCTAGTTTAGTTTCTATAGCACGCACTCTTCGAACTTTGCGTCAATTTGGAGAATATTTATGTTTTATTATTACAAGTAGAAGGTTTCCATGTTCGTTTCATCTGACTCTATCTGTCATCCTGCAACATTCTGAGGAGAAAATTAGATTAGAATGACTGACAATGAGTCCTTTTTTGCTTTTTCTGAGTACATAAAACATTTTTGGGTTATTGTTGATAATGAAAAGGTTGACACGAAAGGTGATAGTTAGGTACATGCAATAAAGCTTATCCCATAGTGAGATCCATTATATTGCTTTAATATGGCTATTAAATTGTAAATGGTGTGGCAAACAATTTTTTATCCATTTCTTTCATATACGTAAGTATATAGGAGTTTAGTATATTGGGCTTGGGGCCTTCTCAACTATGAAAAACTATAACGTAATCTGCTTGTGTATATAAAAACTGTTTGAACTGCAAAATGAGGTACTTTTATTTGAGTGCTGGAAATATTCTGAGGATTGTGTATGGTGAGTAGCATATAGGTAGACAATAGATGTATGCAAAAAAAACTTCGTATACTGTCACTTCTGATTCTCGCATCAAACTACCTAATATATCATATCCAGAAGGATTGTTTGTCACTATATTTTGCAGCCGCAGAGTATGCATGTCCAAAAGACTCCGACTGTTGAATTGCTTCGTGTCTTATGGTTTCTCACAAATTCCGAAGCAGCTCATCATACATATTGTCCTAGTATTTCTCACTATCTATACTATCAACTCCCTGGTCTCATTCTAGATTTTAATGTCATGCTGTAGCCTCGTTGGTAGCACGACATGCTCTGGAATGCAGTTCCAAAAGTAGCCTAAAAGTTTTATCTAAATTTCATATTTTACTCTATTAATTTTATTGCAGAGAATATAATATCTTCCAACTGGCAATGAAAACAAAAGTCCACCAAATTGTTGGGAGAAAAGCAGCATCGGGTAAGCCAAAACCATTATAAATTAATTGGCTCATTATTTAGCATGTTTAGTTGAGAATAGAGATGTTTGTAAAGTGGATGTGGTCTGGGCCTTTTTAAATGTGCTAACGAGTTTAGCTAACCATTTATAATTTATTGATTTCTACAGGCTTATCAAGACTCTGAGTAGTGAGATTCAACCATGGGCATTTTGGATCTAACCAAGAAGATATAAACATATAAAGCTCCAAAAAGCAAACAAAGGTCTCATCTAGAAGGTTAATGATTCAACATGACTTCTTCAAATATAATCAAGAGGGGGAGTATTTCTGGGAATTTTAATGTGAAGATTTCCAGCTACATAGCTACAAATGATATTGATATAATGATATTGTAAAATGTTAGCAATATTAACTAGTAATACATAATGCATACCTACATAGCTGGCCCTAAAGCAGATTTAACCCTTGCACCAACATTGACAACTGGCATATAGCTGGTAACATTTTTTGCCTACACACATAAAACAGTCCAATGGTAAGATAAGTTCTGTCATGAGCACAGTAGGGAATTTTCTGGGTATTTTTACAACATCATAAAAACCTTGTTCAGCTCATCACGCCGTTTGAATCCTATAATATGCTTCATCTTTAGCTTTGAGCTTAGAACGCACAGTGAACTCAATGTTATGTAAACTTCTTTACAGCAAGCGTTGTTCTTTACGTTGTCACAAATTCGCATGAAATGTCTTTTGTCTTCCTCACTAAAAAGTGATGCTTGCATTTAAATTGTATCGCAAGATGATCAAGCAAGTCAACTGTGTCAAAATTAGTAAAAATTATATAACATACTATAAATGGAACATGCATGGTACATTGCAAATTACAAACGCAAAAGCTAGTAAGATCTCATTATTTAGTACCTTTTTGCTCCGTCCTTCTGTAAACATTTCGCTTTAAATAGCGCAACTTCACCAGAGATCACTTATCAGTTCACTACCATTCTTCCTCCTAAACTTACAATTCCAAAAACCAATCTTTCATCATGTACAAGCTCGTAAGTATTAAGACTGAAGGAAAATATATGTATTATTTCATTTTTAAATTGTTGGAAGCATACAGAATCAGCAATTTTTATTACTCTCCAGATCGCTGCCCTCCTTGTCCTCGCTTTGGTTGTTGCCATTGCCGTCGCTGCCCCCGAGCCAGCACCAGTTCCAGCCCCTGGAGTCATCGCTGGATATGGAATCGGCTACGCTGCTCCAGTCCTTGCTGGACGTGCCATTGTTTACGGATAAATGTACCATTTTTACTATGTTGTTTAAAATTTTCAAGAGATTTTTTGTCCCCTTTACTTCAAGTAGCTTACATTTTAAACACCCGTCATGTTTAATAAATAAAACACGGTTTCTTTTATGAAACTTAGTGAGACTTAATGCTTTAATAACGAATTCTGTATCAACATGCAATTATCAGTTTTCCATCTTTAGCACACATTGACGCATTGGCTCTCGCAAAATGTCATAAAATACCCTTTGTGGTTTACCTAAATCAGCTTTAAATACGGAGTTTAAACATTCTATGCATGAGAAATTCGCCTAAAATATGAGAAACCTTCATAACTTAATTATTTCAATTGGTCAATAAAAATAGTATTTCCACCCATTACCTAAACTGTTATATGTGCATGACACAAAATTAACTAATTTTGATTTTCATGATTTGTAAGTACTCTGCCTGCTCATATGATACCAGTCAGAGCAAAGTAGTTAAATACTTGCAGCAACTAGCAACTTAATCCAATGTTAATTTGGGTAATCTTAAATAAAATTGATGTAGAGATATATACCGGTCACAATATATACAATCAACTAAACAGCCCGGTAAAGCGAGGACCACGCAGTCAACATTGTTTTAGTGGAAAAGATAGTTTTTTTCTCAATCAAGTATTGTTGAATTTCCATTTTAACAATTACGTAGTCATTGGTTGTTCATTTTTTAATGCAATAAATACCTAACCATTAGTAGCAGGTTGCTATATTCTTGATTCCTAAATTTGAAATCTGTCGGTATAAAATTATTGATACGTTCAATACGTTATTATTCCTTGTATAAAGTTTAGGCTTACGTACTGACTTAGCACATCGATATGAGCATGGGTAGCCTGATGACGACATCCTGCTTCAATGGGATGTTTTTTTAATTTATTCGAACACAACTTTTTAGCTAGTCGATGAACTTAATAAATGCGTATAGTTATTAGGTTATCAAATAGTTATCATTTTAAAGAAGGTACCAAAAACCATCAACGATATTTCATGTTCTGATATATTTTTACCCAGTCAGAGTTCAAAGAAAGATGCGTAAACGATTGAATAATAATTGTTAGAAAAAGTTTTCAATTCTCTAGTTCATATATATGCTAGATAATTGAACATGTCTGGCGCATATCACTTGTGCATAATTGTATGCTGAAGCTCGTAAGTTATAAATATATTCTTATTTCCTTATTCATACTACAATGACAAGTTGACAGGTACCAGTGTAGTTACCCTTTCCATGTTTGGGGTGAATAATATTTGTCTGTAAAAATAGTATTGCATAATACCTGACGCATCATATAGGTAAATATATCATCTAATATATACATAGATAGTGATATATATGTGTATATAGTGAATTTTTTCGTTTTTCTTCTTGCCAATAAAATGACCAATTTTACTACTTGTTCGCAATAAAATGGTAAGTTTCCAAAACACCAGTACTTGCGTTGTTCCTTATGAATTTGGAAGGTTTGCAGAGCAGTAACAACCAAGCATTCAGAGAACATAATATTACTACATGTTTGATTCGATGAGTATAAATAGCGCGTCTGAACATTTACCTTGTCATCATAGTTCCATCTCCTCAACTCCAATAAAACTATAACAAATCAAAATTTTCGTGGTCTACCACAAAACTTAAAACTCTTCAACATGTCCAAGCTTGTAAGAAGAAATCAAAATTTTATCATTTTAATGTTCTTGTTTAATACTTAAGTAAGTGGATTTTAAAATATAATCTAAATA
>JAQIXW010002509.1:0-15283 GCA_034700685.1 Willowsia buskii | reverse complement strand
AGACCAATTTGTGTCTGTGATTGTTGGGTTATTTTTTGGAGTTATAGGAGCTATAATATTTGGATTATTTGGAATAGCACAAAAATTTGGTTGGTTTAGAAGAACGCATTGAAATTGTCCACATTCAAACATCGAAGTGGACAGAAAATTGCTTCTTTCCGGAATGCTGATTCTTCGGGTACCCTTTTAACTTTCTGTCTCTCTTTGCTCCACTAGAGTTTCTGTCACTGCTAAATCAAAGAATAAATTAAATGAACAAGGACGACCTATTTTTCGTTGCGCAAGAAAACAAAGTTCCATGCATTCAGAGTTTCAGTAACTGGGGAGGATATACTTATACAGATTATTACTTTCATCTGATTCAAAAAACATGTATCGAACCTCGAATCGCATTCAAATCAGTCATCACAATAATTTCATTTCCATCCATTTCTTGTGAACTAACTGAGGAGATGCAACGAGTTTACAAGTTACATGGTACTGACGCAAGTTCTTCGTCCGTATTTCTTTACCATTAGAGCAAAAGAAATATAAAGTCTACAGCCAAAGTAATTTCCCAGTAAATAATCCTTCTGATCATATGTATATAATCACAAAATTACCAATCGTGTGCTATATTATTTATATTTTTATTATTCCATAAAACCCAAGTATAGACTTTTATCACGCATAAACAGATTCAAAGGGAATATATAGGTAAGTTAGCGATTTGCAGCATGAAAACTTCTAGAAGGAAAAAAGTCATTTATAATGTTACTTTTTAATGTGACCCCTGTTTGCGCTTTGTTTTACTTGCTTTCATGTTTCTCTTCAATTCTTGTCATGTCAAACATAAAAAAGAGGAAAGAAAGAGAAGAGACAAAAGGCTGGACAGTAGACTGACTGGAATGTTTTATGTCCGGTTTGTCCTATAGCAAAAAAGTTTTCTCCGCCTAGCGAATGGGACAAACTTCTTGAAATCTATACAGATAGATAGGTACTTCTATTTCATAAAATACTAAAAAACGATACACAAACAAATACAAAAAATGTACTTATACGTGGCAAAAACATTCTCAAAGGAAAAACACTAAACCTCCAGTGACGAGGATCGTTAAGATGTTTGTAGTCATGTGCTGAATGGGCGGACGTGTGGCAATTCCGATGTCCATTTCATTTTCAACATAAGCATTAAAATAAAAATGTGAACATTTTTTCCTGATGTAATTTATGCATGTGGCACCTTGTACTTCACTTCACTTGACATACATTCCTGATGTGATAAATATGTATATGCACACTCATCCATGATATAATTTTTATCGGCTATCCCTCCTTATTTCACCCTTTTTTTATGCTTCACTAACTGTAGGAAACTCGGTCGGACGGATGTGTCAAGTTATTGTGTGTTTAGTTATTGATCAAATAAAGTCCAATACATACAAATTTTCAGTTTGTTGTACGACATGCGTCGTAATAAGAGAGTTAAGAAGACTGCACACAGCTAGTATGAAAATAGTTTGGCTTGGAAAATGGGAATGATGATGATGATGATGATATACTTATAAAAAGTGATGGACAGACATTGTGTACATTGTTATACCAAGTTGCATATTGCATGAGCAAACTCTTCCTTTTTCCTCCTCTAGGTTCACTTCCTGAATGTGATATTTCCCAATACAATGTGAATAGAATCGAAACAACAAAAACTATGCAATAGTGTCCAATGGAGAAGTCGTTGCTTCACAGTGGCAGAATTTATAGTGTGACTAGGTGTTATGTTTGGAGGGAGAGAAAGTGAAAGGTATTACTTTTTTAGTAGGTGGAGGTGGACGCTGACGAATGATGACCATATCCAGATGACGTGAAGTCCATAAAAACCAGGACACCAGCACCACCACCAACGCTGCTCAAACATCAACGATCATGTTATATTAGAGTTGCCAGAGGTTGAAGGTGGAAGGAGGAAACTACGCTGGTCAAATAATGTAGCACCCATCATTCGTCATCTAAATCCCTGGCTGAAAGCACGTTGGCTTTCTACTACAACTCGTGCATAGTAATCATGAGAGTTCCTGTAAATTTACTAGTCACAGAAGATGCGTTAGCAAAGTTGTTGACTTACAGTCATCTTGTTGATATGAGTTTTCTGATGGGTTTGCATTGCAACGGTAAGCAAAATTAAACCGTACTTGCCATTCATCTAGAAGGTACGTTCTGCTTCCTCTTGTTAGGTATAGTCGAAAGCATAGTCTCATTGCTTTACATCTCTAATTTTTCACGATTCCTGCTTCATTTGAGCGTGTTTCCGGTTTTTGTGATTGGTGTTTTCATGTGATGCTTTCCTTGTTGGTTCAGAGAATTTGCAAATATATATATCATTGTGATGATGTAAGCTTTGAAAATCCCCACAAATATGGTGCTATGGTCAATAAGACCTACAAACTTGACAATTTTAAATGTGATACCTTCTGAATACTATCTGGTGCTACATTCTAGCTTGAAAATAAATCCAAGTACACGTGATAAACTGACATTGTGTAAAATAAGGTAATTACAACTAGACTTTTGACAGTGCAGTTGGTGATTTTGAGAAAAATGCAGAAACGTGCAAGTGGTGGCTCAAGAGGTTCCATGAACAGTAGAAGGAATCCCAGTGTTCCTGTACGGGGGGCTCTGGATGATCCTCAAACATATGGAATGCTCCTGTGGCAAAGTAAACTACAAGATAAATTTTTACAAGAGGTAAGGCAAACGAATACTTTAAATTTAATTTTGCATCCAAGTGGAGAAGTAGAGAGTTGTGAAGTTACAATGGCATGATGTATATAAAAGCTAAAGAAGGATGCTGAGTGCGGTTACGTGCCTGCCTACACTTGCTCTCAATTTATTTTCCAGCAAAAGGAGAAACGCCAAAAGGAATTGGAAATCCAGCAAAGGCGATCTAAGGAAAAGGTTCAGCAAGAGCAACCACATCCATCCTCAGAAGAAAGAGACGAGAATGGAGCTCAAAAGAAGCATCAATCTCCAACTTTGGAAATCCCTCAAATGATTCCTGGACCAGCCCCATACACAATTTCCAATCCAACCCCTAAAACACCTTTATCGCCGATGGTACAACAAACAGTATCACCAATTTCCTCTGAAAGCATGCCAAATGGACCAACAACTACTGCGCCTGGAGTGGATCAACAACCTTTGTTTCCAAACATAACCAGTCGAATGCGTAGTTCAGTCTCTTGTGATGTAAGTCAAGAAAAAACAAAAGACACTAGAATTCAATTTTCTCTATCCAGTCATAGTATTCAGGATATTATTGTTTTTCAGTTTGGTATCTTATTAGGTTATGTAAATGTGTACTTTCCCAGAATTTTTCATGGAAAAAGCTACATACTCTATTTTGTTTTTTTTTAATGCAAACTGTGACGCATTTTACAGAACTTTGGTAAACTGCCTCCACCACCACCTTCAATGCTTACTAGCATTGTTTCATTTCAGCAAATGGGAGGAGCTGGTTCTCCTCGACGTTCGCCTTCTGGTAAATTGTTAACCGTTCTCAGAGGAGATCCTGAAATCCGCTACCATCAAAAGGATACACGAGGTTTTGACCAAACAATGAGGTACCTAATGGACCGAGACAAAGTACTGGAGTACAAACGGGATCTTGATCGACAGCTGGAGGAGAAAAGAAAGTGGAGGAGTCGACTTGGGAGTGCGGCAATAAAAGAAATAACAAGAAAAGGATTTATTGAAAATGGCGATAACAGCAGCATTGGTAATGGCAAAACTCATCCCTCTGCTGCATCTGATCACCTCTATCATCATCACCATCACCCTTATCGTGAACGAGATTTGGGAACTAATGGTAAAAGTGGGGTGGAGCTTGCACCTTTGATGAGGAAGTTCAACAGTTTACCCAAGCTGAATGCTCTCAATTCGACTGATGTGACACGACCTTATGTTCAGTAAGTTTTAAAAAAAAGTAGCTTATGAAAGGGAAAAGTACGTAGAAATATTACTCGTATTATCTTGCATCAGCGAAACATAACACAAGGTTGCATTACGTAGCGGTAACATATTTGCATCTTTCATTGAAACATGAGTATTTGAGCAGAAATACGCATTTGGCCTTTTCTCTTTCTCGTTTGTCATTTTTTAAAGCTCACCTTTTCTATTTATATGTTTTGCAGAGTGAAAGCTCTCAGCAGTTTGTTCGTAGGGAGTTTGCATCGCAGTAATGTAATTTTTTACTCATATTCTTTTATTAGCTCCCCACGGAACGAGTTCTTTCATCCTGTACAACCCAATGAAGTTGCTGAGTCGTTGTCGTCTCAGCTAAAAGAGAAAGCATGGCTAAGTAGAAGACAGGAAGAAAGTGAACGAGTTGCAACAGAACGCCATTTCCAAACGTGGGATAGTCTGTGGGGTAGGCCCGGAGCGGGAGCCCCCATTCCCTTCGCTGAGAAGAGTATAGGTCACGCTGTTAGCTTCGGGAACCTTTATGGATCTTCTCGAAGTGGTGGAGGTGGGCTGGAACAGTTTCGCAGTCATAACAGTAATATGGGCTATAACAAAGTCAACTTATTTAAGGCTCTTCATATGACTCATCAACAACAACCAAGTAGACCAAAATGAAGCAATGGGAGGAAGAACTAAACATTAAAAGGGGTCATAAAATGATGCAATGGGAAGTTTGTGAATAGAATGCCGACCGCTGAAGAGTGAGCAAGTTTTTATGACAATCAAGCTCGTTCGTAATGTGAACGCAGTCTTAATGCACTATACATAATATAATACGTATACTAGCATAGCATACTGACGTTATGTCATTCTTTTTGTTTTTTTCATTCAAGAGTTACATAAGAAATTATTGTGATATATGCAGTCGCAAACAGGTCGCTTTATAAGGTGCGGGATATACATAATATACAACTAAAACGTATGTATGTATACCGAGTATTATAATAATACGCTCACTAATTGTAAATTACACAGCATTCATATTATTATTGGTAGGTCTAGTTATATAGTTATAGTGTTAAAAAATCCCAGATTTATATGGATGAAAATGACCTCCTCAGTCTTTTTACTGTTATAATAACATTTGAAATGATTCTTTGCGATATAAAGGGCATATTAAAGTTTCGGTACAATTTTTAAGCTTCTTTGTATTCACACGCACAGAACCGCGAAAATGTAAGGTATAGTGAACATTGTAATTTCTTTGTGATCAATAAAATTCATTAATTATGACATCAAAATTACTTCAAATGTTTTATTTGTGGATGAAAGGGTACACTGTGCTTATAACGTAATATTATAGATAGTCCAATTACACACATTTCCAAATTTTACCCGTCTTTCTTATATTTAATTTTCTTTGTCTAATCTTACCGTAACATTTTACTAAACTTGGGTATTAAGTGTACATTAGAAATTTACGCCATATTTATTTTAGGAGATATCCAACAATTCATTATGATAATGCATTAATGCCTGGGTATATTACATTATTTATTAAATTTGGTTACGTTGCGTGTTGTAAAACAGAGTAGAATTCATCATTCCTTGTTTTTTGCCTTGGAATGTACCTTACCTTAGCCACAGCATCAGCCTTTAGTAGAAGCTGATAACATTTGGCACTGCCTTGAAACCCTTTTCAGTGCGACAACTGCAAAGCAGGAAGGACTACTCCAGCACATTTGCCAAATCCGACTTTGTATCCGTCCCCTTCAGCTAATCCTGTGTGTACAACAAAACGAAGTATAAAGAAAACGGATGATGAAAAAGTTTTAGTCTTTCATAGAGAAGGAAAGCAAGCATAGAATAAAGATTCATCCAATAGGCAGCAACACGCTATCTATATAAGACCCTCAACTATAGAATCAGTATGTGTTGGGATGAGTTAATGCGGAAGAATTTCTTGGGATTAGGTTATAAAAATTGTTCTAAAACAACAACAATATGGTGCAGCAGAATTGCAAATGTAGCTAACAAAAGGCATGTAATAATATGACGTTGTAAGGAACAGAGTTACTTCATTTTATTAGTGTTTCAACTTACTTATACATCTTGAAGACTACCTGGCTACTACAGCAAAATACAGCTTCCTTATTTTACATGGAAGTAAAAGAAAATTGCGATGCATAATTTTCTCTGAAAGATCACATAGAGAGAAGGTAGTAGTATGGTTTGTCTATTTCTCATTTTGCGCTCAGGGCGAGAGAAAGAGCTTCTTGCTACACAATATACACCGCTGGACGCCAGGTTATTTAGTAGTATTACCTGTGTCTCTACTTTTGACTTAGTAAAATCGCCGTTGAGCTCAGAGGCTGCGGTTGTAGCTGCGTACACTTTATAGATAAAACTAGAAATTTGGATAGTAATAAAGGGAAGCGTGTTGCGAATATGAAAAAAAGTTGAAAGCATAGACGCAGAAAGAGAATAGAATATATTTGGAAACGTACCTCGGATAATAACCTCATCTCCGTCTTTAAGGAAATTACGTGTGCTCCCATCTTCCATTCGAATGGGATTAGTTCCCCTCCAACTCAGTTCTAACATGGACCCATAAGATTCAGGTGTCTAGATACGTTAAGCCAAATAATTTTGGATTTTAAATTAGCCCAACCTTTCTATCATAACGTTGTTGCTCACCTGAGATACAAAAATGCCTACTCACCATTATGAATATTAAAAAGGGGAAAGCTCAGGAGGGCATAGACTAACATTTTGCATGTTATAGTTATTGGTATAGTATATGTAGATAAATAGTAGTTTAAAAATTACAGAAATGGAGGTTTAAACGTAAAAAGCTTGTAAATTCACTGGCGTGTAAATTAAATATTTCAATATCTAGTTAGTTTATGGATTATTTACTATATGTACATACTTTATGCCTCAAAACAAACGTTGTCACATATGTGAGTATAAAAACCGGATGAAATGCAAAGTTATGTTTCTGTTGCCTAAAAATAATGGAGGAGATGAGTCAGGGAATGTGCGGTTGATTGACAAAGTATATAGTAATGGACAACTAACGCTGAAATGTTAGAATGTTTGAGTGATGAAAACTTGCTTAAACTGGAAATGGCATTTTCCGTAGTATTCTGGGAAATGCCTATGACAGAAATTTTCTACTCAATTTTCGTCGAATCTCTGCGAGAGAAAATTTATGCTAATGGTCTTAGTACCTTAGCGTAGCCTATATGTTTCCCTTCACTTTAGTGTCCTTACCCTGTACCTTCCATTGAGCAATTTTTATACCAAAGCTCCATTCAGTTGAGTTCTACTATTTAGGGAAAAGTTACTTATGATGCAAATTCAAGTTCCATGAACAACTTGTTGTGAGCAAAAGTTGTGAATTGGACTTTAATGTAATGATGGAGATGAAGAAATATTCAGATTTTACCCTTACGAAAGTTATGGGTATGTTATTCCTGTGCAGTTCGATATTATTCTATTTCCAAAACTATGCCTTGAGGATCGATGAATTTCATTCATAACTTGAGGTCTGTGCTAAAGTGGTGTTTAGGTTAATGACGTAGGCGGTCAAATATGTATTTACGAGTCAGGGTAGGTAATAATGTTATATCAGTGTATTATCAGTGTACATATATGGTAAATGTATGTATGTATCTATGTGTGTATTTATGGACATAGGTGGATAATGAAAATTTCATAACGCTTTTACTATTTGAGCACATTGAAAATTTACATTTAGACGACGAGTTTTGTGAGGCTAAAATATGCTGGTAATGTAATATCGCTCAAAGAAATTGTCGCACAAGTGTATATTATTTTCTTTGATGTCGCATGAAAAATTACCATGCAATCACCGATCTAAAATATCATTATTTGGATGGAGCGATGAGCTTATTGGGAAGAGCGACCGCATTGAAGTTGTTTTAATAAACAATTTTCGATAGTAATTATTTGTTTCTGTTTTGGCTGAGTGCAGTGCTTCCATCCAATTATTTATAATTTACCACAACACAGTATGCTCCTACACAACACATCTTTAATACAGCGTAGTTGGATTTTATGAAAACTCATGAACTGATTCATAATATTAAAGTGTTTCCTGTTCAAAATTCAATATTCACATTGCGACAAGTACATATGTTATTCGTTTAGCTACATATATACTATTTTTCTTACTTACCGGCCCAGATATTGTGCCTGAAGCTAGTAAGTCTCCAGGGTTGACATTACATCCAGTAACTGTGTGATGAGCAAGTTGTTGCTTCATGGTCCAGTACATGTGACGGAAGTTGGAGCGACATACAGTTGTCTCCACATCATTCTTCTCAGCTTGAATAATAAAGTGTTACTAAATTATTGAACAAGTACATAAAAATGCTTTCTAAGCTAATGGCAAGAGCTATGCACACGATTAAATTTGACAGCAGACTAAAATACTAAATATTGAAGGAATCGCTGAAAATAAGTCTTTCTCGTGTTTTTGCTGTAAGCCCTTATGTGGTGGTGTGTATCTCTTTTTCATTTCAATTAAAAAATTAGAAACCGAACAGTTCTTTGGCTGTCTCTTTATGCACCGTAGTTCAATTTGCTGTTATGGACTCTTCAAGTCATGAAGTCTAGTGAATGGAGGCTCACGCTACCGGAGTATGTTGAAGTTGAAACAAATGGTGTTTTGAAAGGGTATTAAGTTGAAAAGCTTAAGCTTATATTACAACAGACTGCTATGTTTTGTTTCCTTCTGCTTTCATAAATGCTGTTTTAGCGAAAACTATATATAATTCTCTTACGGCGAATAGAGACGGTCAGCGGGATATTGAAGGTGAATGGGTCATTATGTTGTAGATACGGGAATGGTGTCGGATTCTGTGAGTAGTTTTCTACACGAAACGGCTCAAGAGCAGCCAAAGTGACAATCCAAGGTGAGACGGTAGTTCCAAAATTCTTCGCCAAAAATGGTCCCAATGGAACATACTCCCATTTCTGGATATCCCTAGCACTCCAGTCATTGCACAAGCAAAGTCCAAAAATATGATCCTCTGCTGAGGATACTGGAATTGGTTCCCCTAATGAGTTTCCAGGTCCCACGAAAAATCCCATTTCAAGCTCAAAGTCTAGAAGTTTACAAGGACCAAACACGGGAGGTTGATTTTCCACAGGACACATTTGTCCATTTGGTCGACGAATTGGAGTTCCAGAGACAACAATAGAACTAGCTCGTCCGTGATAGCCCACTGGGAGATATTTCCTGCAAAATAGTCATATTCTGTTTATCTAAGGATCTAAGGTTCATTTTGTTCAGTAAACCTGGAGCAAAAACACTCAAGAGACGTAGCACTTAATACCTACGTAAATAATAGCATAGTATGCGCCTATGTACCATAGGATTTTAGTGTCCAAAAATAAGCACATCTACGCATGCAGGTAATATAATTATGCTATATAAAAACCACCTTTCGTTTTTCTCTGCTGCTTCTTTGTTTGGTAAGGACTAATTCCAAAGTAAACGACCATTAAAAGTGAAATATGAAGCCAGATAGAGAAAAAAGCTTTCCTTCATTCCTTGGCAAATGATTACCAGCAACACATGCGATAACAAAAAGCACAGTTTTGTCTGAAAAATATATTAGTTGGTTTGCTTGAACTGTATATATTTTAATTTTCTGCTAAAGAGTAACTAGAAAAACCGTGTAGTGCCATCTTTCGAAATATTTGGAAGGACAGTGGACAAATGAATATTTTGATGATATTTTGGTTGATGATAAATACATCTAATAGAATATCTGGAGCCCGGTTCAGCAGAATCCAAGCCTAATGCGTAATGCATACCTAACATAGTGCATAATGTAATTTTGTAACTTTTCCAAGAAAAGCTGCTTATTATGATAATCCAAACTCTGTGGCGCGTCATCCAAATTATAAACTAGGTATATTGCCGTACACTATTCAAGCGCTACGCACACACAGCAATTTCAAGTGTCAATATTTAGTCCATCAACGAGATTCTGATGGGTATAGGTAAACGGAAACCATGCAATTTTCATTAGCTTATTTTCAGAATTTTCGTAAAAACTAAGTTGAAGCATAAACATATATCCAATAAACTTTGAGATAAAAGTATGCTACACACAAATCCTTTAGGTGCCACTACAAGAGAAACAGTATCATTGATGCAAGAAGCTCTATCAGTTTTAATTAAATTCAAAGAAACGTTGTTTTCTTGAGATTACTTGGAGGCTTTGACATCCGTTGGCTACCGTGTATTTTTTAAATTAACGTTATGATACCTATTTACATTATTGGATGAATAAAATGCTCCCAATTATGATAAGACAAACTCTTTCTTCTACGAAAATCCAACCCAATCACTTGCCTATTATTGGCTAATACATATTACATGACATGAATCTTACCAGTTTGGCATCAATGCGTTGTCTTTTCCACGAAACATCACACCGACATTAGTAGCATGATCGAGCGATGAATAGAAATCAGTATAGTCGCCAATTTTTGCAGGAAGATGCATTGTTACTTCAGATTGTGGGATTATGGCTCTTAATTTGGAGAAACAAGAATTCAAAAGTGACGTTTATTGTAAATAAAAAATGGCATATTATTAATAAGTTTCTACGAAGCGTTTTTGCATACGTTTTACGCAGGGGGGAATCTCGTAAAGCAGATTCTGAAGAAGACAGTAGGCGCTGCAAAGTGTCCCGACACTCTTTCCAACATGAGTTACCAAGTCCCATTAAACCATTTAAGGATTCCTAAATATAGGTATAAAACCTTGATTATTGTTGGAGCAGGATTGCACTGATCAATTTGTCGATTGAAACGACGTGTCAAATGAGAGAATTCAATCATAAGTTGCAAATGTATAGAGCGTCACGCGTAGCCGGACAAGAAATGTAGAGTTTCGTTGAATTTCTGATCATTTTAATTCTCATATTTCGCTTATACACTTACGCTCTCGAAAACGTGATGGTTTTTACTCATCAGGGGTCCCACAAATAATTTCTGGATTGCCTGTAAATCCAGCACATCATTCCCAATCGCCACTGCAGGCCTTGGTTTGGGCTAAGAACAATCATATTAAAATACGTATGTTCTATGCATGATTTTAAGAAAAGTATATATAAAGTTATTGGGAAAATAAGAGTGCCATACGTTGTCTTTAGTAGAGATTATGCCGTAGGGCAAATTTTGGATCGGAAACTCACAGTCCCGATCATAGTCAATAAAGCTCTGCATTTTCAATGACAAGTTTGTGATAAAACAAAACAGAAATGAAATTATTGGCTGATGAGTAAGAAATTGAACTTTAACTAAAATGTACAATATTTGAGCGGAATATGTTATTGACTCTTTTTAATTATTTTGAAATTTATGTCAGTGTAAAATCACTAATTTTAAATCGACACTGAGAGCACTAATGTGTATGCGTCTGTTGTACAAAACAAACTAAGTTGTGCGTATACATCTGTCCGTCCGTATCACATGCGTTTAATTACATGAAACACAAGTAGACATCTTATAAGCATAATATTCCTGGAGAACATGTGGATTCATATTAAAATTCACCGGAATGGTTACATAATATTCAAGGTAAATCCTGTCAAGCAACTTCTGGAGAATCCTCGTGATTGGTTGAAAATAAAGGCTGGAACCAGTATATCCTCGGATGACAAGAGATGACAACTCCAGTTAAGAACGAGTTTGACTTTTTTGGTATATTGTGTGTTTTAGATGCATGCTCGTAAGCTCAACGTGCTTAGAGCATAATTTCACATGGTGCACAAAAACGAGCAAACATTTACACAAACGATGCATTATGATAAAATATTCACGTTTCTTACATACAAACTGGAGCGAAGGAGTAGGAGTAGATAAACGCAATGCTGTGCTAAACCTAGGTTTTTATGTATGCCTAAATAATGCAAGCATTTGCTGGACTCCGCTTAGATCTGCAGTGCTGGATTATTGCATTTTTTTAACTTACATTACCTATATTTACGAAGCATAAGTTTCATGCATGTCTAGATAGAATTAGTTCATGTGACATCATATCTAGGATCACATTTTTAAGCGTTGTGTTGTGATGTCGAATGTGCTGCTGCACTAAAATAAAATAATCAAGAGATGTATACATGCACATGAAGCTAATATTATACAATCGAATCATTTTTTTGAATACATAATTATTGAAAGCTGTCTAGTCAGTTCCCATAAATATCCACACAAGCCAAGTTTTTGTCATGGTCTGTGTTGAAACTGTTTTGGCGAGAAATATAACGACATGGTATTAAGAGTGTCTTTATAAATTAGCATTCCATCTTGAAGGAAATAAATATAAAAATTATTCGTCTTTAGTCAATGAATATAAATTGTAACAAATCTAAATTAGAACAAGAGATATAAATGCTTCAAATATATACTGTAGTATATCAGATCTGACATTTCAAAGAATACAACTTAGAAAATTTAAAAATGTACATACATATAGCTGGGCATGTTGTAAAATAAAATACATAATCATAATATTATATATATGTTGCTTAAAATGATCAGTAACAGCATGTAATTTTTGTCTCTATTTCTTTTAAAATTGTTCAAAATGTCTGCTGACAGGGACTATCATTAGTAGTGGTTGATGCGATTGAAAGTTGAGAATGAGCTGGTGACGTTTCCTTTGACACAGGACTACCGTTGTTTTGATGACTGTGTCTTCTGAGAAGAGTCGAAAATTTGCGAAAGAGACCCTTCTTTTTTAATGTGTCTGTTCCATAAGCTCCGAGAAGCTTCTGTTGGGTTATCTCAGATAAAATCCTGTCACATGTGTATTCCCTGGACAAAAATTGAACAGTTGTGTTACTCAACCACATTGATGGGACTGGAATTTCACCACATATTATATGCATAACGCGGTTTCAGAAATATAGCGTTACCTCATCTTCTTATTTCGTTCCAAGTCTTCCATAAAACCATTTACTTTCTTTTCAAAAGAAACAAGCTCAACCTTGGCACTATTTCGGTACGAATTCCATTCGTCAATTAGGTTTTCCAGTACTCCGAAATCTGAGTCGTTTATGAAACTTAAGGAAGATAAATAATTCTTTTGAAGTACTCAAACTTTTTATCACTGAACATTTAATGTAGAAATTAAGATAAAATTTAAAGAAACTATATTTTTCATACCATGAAAATTCAGGAATATGAATGCCATTTAAAAGCTCATTTAGTGACATCGAGTTAAACTGCGATGATATGTTGCAATTTTGAGCTGATAGTTTTTCCAGCAAACAACTTTTTGCCTAAGATTTCCAGCATTAAATAAAACTCACATTAAAAAAGTAAGATTGTGGGTGGGTCATGTTAACTTTTGCATCATTTCATTCTCTTATGATTCATACCTGTCGACGAGCTTTTGCTTGGATAAGTTTTTGCTGGAACGTTTCGAGTGTTGGTTCATGAGCTGTTCCTAAAGATTCCAGAATTTCTGAGCACTGGCACCTAACACTTGACTCAGCTAGAGGGCTAAGATTAGCTGATGATGAATCGCTAAAAACTTCCTCGGTGAACCTTTTAACTCGTTCCAGTAAAACTTGACAGTTTTCACGTAGCTCGTTACACTTTTTGGGGTCAATATGAATCAAGAACAAACACCACAAAATCAAGTTAGCGTTGAAAATTATACCTCTTTTGTCTTTGATCTTCTTTGCATAAAGATATTTACATTATGTCATGCTCTATGTTCTCTTCACACCAGCCGTGTTACGTTACGTTGAACATGCATGTTATGCAAATAAAGTAACAGACCGTGATACTATAAAGGCAAAATATAGAATTTCTTACCTCTGAGAGACTCCTCTCAATTAGCAAGTCTTCCAGGTAAAAAGCACGAGAGAATGCCACAGCAGCTTGATTTCCAAGCACTAACTCTGAAGCTATTTTCAGCCTTAGAATTTGATCATGTGAAGATGAAGACTCCATGTCAATGTTGATAAGAATTACCGGCGTTATTTTTTTGGTTTTCAAAAGTTTAAAATACAATTCACTTGTCTAAATTACTCAATTTTTAGAGTAATATAAAAAATAGCCAATCTCTTCAGCACTAACTACACAAATGAAATAAAAATGAAACCTTCTCTCACAAACTCACACAATACTCTTATTTGCAAGAAAACGAAATTCGCACATAGAGATTTATTCAATTATAATTGACGACTTAAATTTAATGCATTTTCACTCCAAAGTCCTAACTCTCCCACAAACACAAATACTTAGCAAACTGAAATTATAGTCCCTCATGACATGTTTTGTTTCGTTTAACGTAAACTTCAATTATGAACACAATTTGAGCCAATCATGGTAAACAATAAAGGAATTATTATGATATTCCAATTCCCTTCCTTTTGCGTCTTAAGTTGCTTCATGGACAAACGAAGGAAAACTGCAGTGACAAAAATGGTGAAAAAGTTTGCACACTTACATACATGCATAATATATGCAAATGTTATCTACAATTCGACTATCCCCAGTTACTCACCAGTGCGTTCACCGTTTTTCGCAAAATAGCAATACTGTTACTTGCTTCTTGAGTATATGATTCATAAACTATAATATGTCCAATGCATACCATAATATAAATAAGTTTTTGATAGGGGCTCATCTACTCATGCCATTTTCCTTTCACATAAATGTATGTATAATGAAGGGAAATGGCTTGGCTTAAATCTGTGAAACTACCATCAATAAAGCATGTTCAAGTAAAGTCAGGAATTTTTCAGTGACTTCACAAAAGAAGCACCAAGCATGTATGAGTGAGCATATTCCCCACATTTTATTTTTTTATCGTATTACATCCTTGTACGTGATTGTATAAATATTAATGAAGTGTCATGCAACATGATGTGGTTAATTTAGCATTTTCTGAATGAATCGCTTGTATAGTTTCACAATGGGTTTATACATCTCATCTTCTAGCATATTACCAACAAAACCACAAAGGTTTGAGTTTGAAGCGTGTTTTCCGTCTCTTATATGGTGGTTCAATACTCTAACGTAAAGATTCATACACATCTGCGTATAATGAATGAGTTTTATAATATAGTACATAGCTAGTAATAAAAGTTTTTCATTTCCAGTAATAATTTGTAAATAACGAAAACAGAGACACTTCAACTCTGCAAGTCAGACAGATGGTAGTTATTATCGAACTAAAATATGCATTTATGTGAGCATCATGAAATTAAACTCCATCCTGTTGGTTGTCCATAAAACATCTTAAATACATAGATTGTGGCGACAAACCAACCTTTTTATT
>JAQIXW010002508.1:0-15289 GCA_034700685.1 Willowsia buskii | reverse complement strand
TTCTTGTTGGTTTTAAGTTAGAAATTGAAATATTCTCATTTTTACAAAAAATGTGATGCTATTCATGTTAAGTTAAGTAACTACTAGACGATGGTGAGGCTCTGTTTCTGGTTTAGCTCCAGTCAAAGCATGACTTCCAGTGTGACCTGGGCAAGCAGAAGATGAAATAAGATCATCCCATCCTTACAGACTCATCATCTTTCTTAATACAGACAACTGACAAGTAATGACTTTAAGGCACCTCTCGTCATCATACAGTGGAAAAATAATGCTTCCGAGCACACACAATCTATAATGCATACAAGACGAGTCAAGCCAAAACCCAAAACGTTTCTTTTCCTCTTGAGCAGATCTTCCCATCCCCAAGAATTACATACATTTACAATATTCAACAGTGATTAACCAACTCGTGTGGAGTTTCGAAAGATTCGAAATTCAATTCTTAAAAATGCACTTTACTTTGCTCATGGCTAACCATGTCATGTCATAACTTCTCGTACCAAGTAAACACAATCCTGAAAATAGTATCAACTTAAAATATTCAAGCACGTTTATGTATCTAGTTCCCTAACAGCGCTTATTCCTATGTGCGTGTGATGAAGATGAATGAAGAAAAGTAAAGTTTCTTTTTATTATTGTTATTGTAAACTTTTCATAATGGCACATTATACTATTATGATGGAAGGATGTAAATAGTTGATGATGCTTGACTGATAACGATTTTCTACTTATGGTGTTATAAAAGGGAACGCGACTCCACATTCACTCTTAGGAGGAGGGTGGTGGTGGTGTTGTGTACTCCGTCAGCAATAAAGAATATTTTTTTAAATACTTAAAACCCCATACATCTTTCATTTTTCTATGCAAACCAGACCCAAAAATATAAAAATGATCTTGTAAGAAATAATAATAAAATTTGTGATTTCTCTCTAGATAAAACGCATGAACCACACGGCAATGGTAAAAGGTAAAATTTGTAATCATCATACCAAGACAAACTGGTGTGTCGTGCTGGCCGACCTGTCTGTAGTATTCAAATCTACAAAGATATTCTGATTTTTTTTTCAAAGTCAGATGATTGAGAGTGTCTATAAAATATTTTATTAACGTTCGTATTGTATTCCATACGGCGAACCTTATATGTAACCATTTATGTTTCCAACATTTAAAAAAATTTATAAGTATTATTTTCCAACCACAGAGGAATCCCTACGACCATTTATCAGAAAACGGGATCATAATTTGCCCTAGAATGTGGATATATATGTATCAGCTTAAACAGTCACAGACGTTCATCATAAAAGTGGACCATCATCTTCGTCATTTTCATCATTAGATGAATGAGATCTTCTGTTCTTCTATCTATATTATCATTCAGCAATAGCCTTCGCTTCTATTATTTGTTCCCACTCCAATAAAGAATCACTTGGTTTAGTCCAGTTGAGTTCATTTCGTCTCTCAAGTCAATACAATTCTATCTTCATACTTTTTATAGTTTTACGATTATTTTTTATGGTTGAAAAATTAGATGGGCAGGCGTGATTTTGAAGTGGCCCTTTTACAACCCTTTATACAATATTTTACAACTTTAGTGCTGCTCACTACTCACTCAGTACACGTCTTTTACTCTCCTTCATTCTGTCGAATAACTAATAATAGCACTAAAAACAAGAAGAGGAGAGATCACAAACAAGAATCTTGTTTGTAACTCATCTCGCCTCTTGTCGTTCTTTGCTGTAGAGTAGAATTTTAAATAACAATAATAAAGTTAAGATTTTTTTACTTTAGAAATATGTATGCATAAGTCTGAACTGTTTGATGTACAACGAGATTGATATATGGATGACGATGATGACCACAACAACTTGGATACTGTTATTATTGCCTTGTAACTAGACTTCACAGCAGATGCCCTTTGCTACTGATGGGTAAGGCTAGTAAATGAATCGTCGTACATTCATAATTGAACGCAGAGAGAAAAGTAAAATGAAATGCCTTCTTCTTGTACTTTTCTTCGTACACTTTTTCAATCTATGAATTTTTTTATAAACAACAACATGGTTTCCTCATTATTTAAAATAATAAGATGGAAAGGAGGTAAAATGATGAACAGAACAGATTTAGCCCGACACGTAGAGGCAACTCCTTTTCTCAACCCACTATATGCTATATATAGAGCAGTAAAATATTATACAAAATTTTCTGCTTATAATAATAATAGCCACACGTAATACCACCTTTGCCGAAAGCAACCCATTTACCTCCATCCAAGTTGACAGCATGCATCATCAAATGTGCATCCATAAAGGAAAATATAAGCAACCATGCGTGCATCAAAAGTAAATAGGATCAGAGATAATATTCCCCGTCTCTACTTATCCAACAATCCAAGAAAAAGACGAGACGAGAGCTGTTGAATAATAAGATTTTTGTTTACTCAAACAATCACCAATTTATTCACCGTAAAGTACATCCATAACAAAGTAAAATGATCTTTTCAAAAACCATTAGAGAATAATAATGGTACAGTACACACAACCAACATGTCTTGTCTAATAATCCTCTTGGATAACTGTAACTCAACAACTACAGGGATGCTGCCGTTGGTGTGTGTCTTTTAGCGAGCTATTTGAAAAGTAACGATGAGATCATATCTTGTCAAAAACAAAGAAAAGTGGGGAGTAAGATGAGACACTTCTCTGCTGAGCTCAGTTTTAAGAAGAATGAATTCCTAATCCACAGTTTACTTGACTTTCTTGTTGGTGGAATATGATGATGGGCGACAAAAGGTGAAGCGCCAGGTCATCATGAATATAGTATGAGCCAAGAACCAAAGAATGAAGTATCCATGCCATGTCAGGTTATACTAGATTCATTTTCAAGAAGAACAATTACTTTATAAAATGTACGAATTTCCACACAAAGCAATAAACGTGCACAGATTGTTAGCAAATGCGAGAAGTTAGTGACAATAAAGCATGCTGCAATATAGCTGGTAAGAGTGGAAAAGCAAAGAAGTGAAGATGTTGAAGTGGAAGGCACAATCTATGTGCTTTTTGGATGTGCGAAATTGCCAGATTGATTAATTGCACCGATTAGGGCAGGGAGCAAGTCAACAGGATGCATTAGGCCTAAAACCATCATTCCTTTCCTCTCAAACGGCACAGCGGCAAATATATTTTTATTTTTTATATTACATCCTACCAAAACAATCTTATACTGTGTCTATATAAACCGAGAAAAAACAACAGCTAAGAGGAACGGCTTTTGTATCCTCTCCGGAATGGAATGAATGCAATGAATAGTGCGCATAAAACATCTTTTGTTGATTGTTGTCCAACGCCCACCATTTGTTATTATTCTGCAAAAAAGGCACTAGCGGCAGTTTACACCACAACCACACTTACCTATGCATATTTTTTATTGCTGAATAAAGAAAACGAAGGCAAGCAGAAAAATATGCATAAACTTCGATACAACTTAATTTATTGCACACTACTGAAAAAATGCGAGCATAAAATTTACCTACGCTAGACATGGCTGCTCTTTTATCCTCGCCTCACACTGACTCTGATATCGCAATCACCATGATCCGTCTGGTCGACCTTACGGTGGTATTTTTTATCAGTTTGGTCAAAATGTAAATATGTGTATAGATATTTCACATATATCTAAACAGCCTATAATAATGTGATCATTATTACTGTGGACATTATTATTACCGAGTAATAAAGCCTTTTTTGCAGAAAAATGAAGGAAACAATTTTTCTTGGACCGCCAAATAAGCTGTGCTCTAGAATGGAATGAAGTGTTGTAACCAGCGAGGATGTAAAAAAAACCCATTGCAGTGGAAGATGAAGAGGCGAATAACGATCAACAGTTTTTGATCAAATAAAGTATATCATCTCAAGAGAAAATTGCAATGGGCTCCATCATTAATTTTGCAAAGTCTTATAGTTGAAAAAGTAGTTACTGGGATATCCCTGTCAGTTTCCACATCATTAATTAGCATAAAATATGACATGATCCTAGTGTGTCAAAAGAAAATCGAGACTCTGTACAGCTATTAAGCTTTACAATTTCGTTTGGTGAGCAAAAGGAGGTGGGTGAGGATGATTTTGAGAATGAGTTTAAAACTAGCCATAAACTTATGTTACTCCTCTGCTGGTACCGTCATTATCATCATCCCAGATTTCAGACAATGAAGCTTTCCAAGTCTCTTGAAATCTCAATAATCGTTTCTTTTTCACAAAGTCACAAAAAAAGTTGCCGTCACCACCACAGAAGAATCATGATCATCAGTCAAGAGCCAAAATTGTACTTGTCGTGACTTGTGACTCGACTATTTTTGCACAACAATAAAAATACAAAAGCAGAAAAAACTCGAGCGGCTTGGCTGTTTTTGGCATAATCTCTGTGAAATAATAACAAAGAACGACTAGAGTGGTTTGGGATACATTCTGTTTAAAGAAAAATTACATAATGGCTAGATGAGTAGTGAATTCTGCAGCCTTGTGAATCCTGTGATTCTACATCAGGTTTGGGATTTCAAAGTCAGGGATGGTAAATTATAGAAATTTTATATGCCTTCCCCATGTGAATCCAAATTTTCACACGTTTTCATCATTTATCATTTATTTATTCGTGCGATATTGAAGGTGTTGGCGGTGTTGATGACAATGATTTTGGTAATAAGTTAATGACAACGACTACAGGAGACATTCATTTATTAGCAATGAAAAACAGCACCTTGTCAAGATTTGCATTGTTTAAGGAATTAAGTCGTGATTTGAAATTCATTTTTAGGAGAAGCAACGTGATCGTCTACAGCAGTTACTAATATAATTAGCATATTATCAAGTATCAAGTCAAGCAAACACGCAAACACAGTCAAGTGAGTGAAATCAACCACACTATATTTGTGTAAAAATTTTATAGCAATAGCTTCCACAAACATTATGATATCTATGGGTTTGTAAAGTGATGCTATAGTGTTCTATTGAATAGCTAATTTTCAAAACGAATAAAAGTTATACGTGAAAACGATACTATATGGTGATTTTTTCTAGCTGACATAAAGCTCGTGGCTTTAATCAATTTAAAAATTATTTATTTGGAGGATTTGATTTACCGGATCAAAATATGCAAATACATAATGCTTTATAGAGTCTGTTAGCGAACATGATCTTAAATTGTCTACATAGCAAAAAATGCATAACATATTTGAAATACCTATACACAAGGATACTCTATATTTATTTACATGAAATCTAAAAGGTATCTTAAGAAGACTACCTGTACCTTACTTGAAGCCTCCACAATGTATACTTGATTCTTTCTACTCATACGCGTAACCTAAACATTTTTCAATAAAAGAAATAAATAACTTAATACAGACCTGTTTTGGCGATAAACGTTAAATTAAGTAAGAAAATGATGATAATAATTAAGTTATAATAACGTCTCAACACAAAAATCAACATATTTTTTCTCACTCCCCACACAAGCCCAACTTCACTTTTTTTCTTGGAAAACACAAGAAAAAACAATTTTCTTTTGATCAAATATGGTCAACGGAGACAAGGCCTGTTGCCAGTTGCAGCCTGAACGGTTGTATTACCCCTTCTAAAAGTATTTATTATACGATAGTGTTTGAGATTACTACGTCTACATATTAAACATTAAAGAAAACTATTCAATATGTATCTATTGGAGTACAACAATAAAGCCACCAGAACGAAATAACAATACAATAAGTAAGTAATAACATGAGTTCCTTCATGAGATGAGTAATACCTTTGAAAATCGAGCAAGGAAGAGATAATTTGGAGTAATATTATTATGTAGAATGTACCTAGGTAAAAATCATAATAAATAAATTACATGCGCGCCAACTTCCATATGGGCGATTCTAGGTGGTTTTGGGATTCAACTTGAAAACAAAAGGGTAGAAAAAGGCAAAAGGTACATTTTGGAAAGCAAGAGTTGAACATGACATTGCATTGTAGTTTTGTAGTGATGGAATGGAGGTACACGCCAGCACACACGCTACATTTATTGCATTCCTAAGACATGACTCTTCTTCTTCTCATCTCATCATCATCTCCATTTTCATCTTTTAGTCTGGCCCAATGTAAAAAATATATTATGCACACGTTGTTCCGTTTTGTTGTACAATTTCCCCCTATTTTGCGTTGGTTGGATGATGGTTTGTTAGATGAATATCATGTAATCTGCATGTTTACACAAGAGACATCTCCACATCATGCACATCACATCACACAAATTTAAATTCTGCTTCATTTCACGCACAATTGGCTAAAAACGTTATTTTCGCCTGTTAAATTCACACTCTTTCCTTCAACATCATTTTCCACCTTCTCACATACCCAATTCAGTCCTCCACCCTACCAAATATGCATGCATCCATGCATACTTTTTTCGCTCAAGCGTGACTATTTCTGTTTGATACACGCATTTACGATAATATGTAGCCCCTTCTCGCCTGATTATAATCATCATCACCGTGATGAAATTGCTCGTCTTCCTTTCCTCCTCGCCTTATTCCATGCTTTATTTAATTATACCTGAATTAGTAAAAAAAATGTACATATGTAATGGGCACGCATACTTTAGCAATAACATCCACGAGCTAAGTAAGGTAATACAACGATAATGACTGGATTTGACCATGTTTTTGGCAAACATCAAATCTGACCAGACACTGACATGGATTATGTTGTAATTCAGTTATGTAGGAATTTTTATGGATGCACTATAAAAATACCATTATGAAAATATATATTTTCAGGCCATTTGGCATATCAACCTACAACCTCGAGTCTCTATTCGCGATTAGTGGGGTGATGGCTTCAGGGAAATTATTGCTTTTGATGGTGTCAGTCATTTGCTGTCAATGTGAAAATTTCAGAGTGTGTGCTTCAAATGATGTTCATCCTGAAGAAGAGGAAAAAGGAGAAATATCTCTCAACACGTTTTAAGGGCAAGATCAAGAAAATATATTAGTTGTGCTTGTGGGCACATTGCTACTAACTGCTACAATAACACCAACATCGACAACAACAACATTGTACTTGTTCAAATGCTTCTTCTTCTTCTGTTGCTGAAAGGCATAACCACATTTCCGAGGAAGAATAAGAGTAAAGAACACTTTAAACTTTTACATCGTTTCCTCGTATTACAAGGTATTATAGCAAGCAGGGCGATGGCTTTTTCGTTAATTTCCCTTCCCTAAAAGGAGAGGAGTCATTAGGGTTTCAATATTATTGACGAAAAATATGCGTGTGCTTGAAAATGACTCAACCAACCGTGGAGGAAGCAAAAAGGAACTGACAGAATAAATCGGAACACACAAGCAACACTGCTGCTGCTGCAGTTTCTCTATATCGCTGCTTTTAAAGGTTACACAGTTTGGCATTGGCATGCAAAGCAATCAGTTTTTGGAGAGAAATGGTGATGATGGTGGTGGTGGGTAAAGGTAACAAAAGGAAAAGTTTTCAAAAACTTCTTCTCTCTCACTATTGCTTCACTACTAATTCTTGCTCTATCTTGATTACTTGATTGCGTAGAGCCATCATCATCGTCGGCGAAACAGAATAGAAAATAGTGGATGCCTCCAGAAGTAATGGAAAGTGTGCAAGTGGGAGTGTAGGAGTAGCTATTATTGTGGCTCAATAGTTGCAACAACAAAAGTAATAGTAGCAGCTGCTATACAACTTTTGGTTTAGATCCTGGCTCACATCACAATTCAAAAACTTTTTTTATTAATGTAGCCAGTCAACGAACCAAATTCAGGAAGCTGATGAAGCGAATTTACAGCTAATGAAACACATCTCATCTTTCTTTCTCTCTCTCTCTCACACACACACACACATTCAGCCTCAGTATAGCTATCTGTATCCCAATTTTCTCTTTTTGGGTTTAACACTTTATTCTCTTCCTTGGAATTATTCGTGATGATAAGACTTTTGCTTTGATTTCCTTTTTTGATCCAACTAAACTGGAAAAAAATGAAGGAAGATGAATAAAGAGTGCATTTTGCGTGGATACTGGCAATGATGATGATGATGGGGTATTTATAAATGGGTGGTCAAAATTACTTACTTTGCTTGATATAATTTCCCATTACATTTCATTTCCATCATCATCACCAACATTTTATGCTCCTGCTGTGGGGGAATTAGCATTATCACATCACATAATACTACATGGCTATATATACTTCAAGTGAGCATTTTGATTTGCCAATGAATCATCAAGAGACCAGCTGCGTGTAGTGTACAGGGCTTGCCTTTCTTCCCAGAAGAGGAACATTAAAATGTTTTCTGAATCTCTTGGTCTCTCTGGTCTGGTCATTACCATCATGTTTCCGAAGATGGTCATGAGAGTCATAAGAGCATCTTAGAAGAGAGCAGTCTATAAGCGCACAGCACTAACTACCGTAATAATAATACGAATAAACCACTTTTATTATATTACCAAGAAGAAGTTGTTCCATAGTGCAACTTTTTTCTGAGAGGCAAATAATGGAGGAAATATAGCAATTTTTAATGCAAATTAAAATGATGCATGGAATGTTCTGAATTTTTAAGTGTGGTACATTATTGGGATTGGGATAGTGTGTCACACACATTAATTTATAGCCATGTTTATTAGTACGAGCAGAACGTTTTTGTGTATCGTTTGTTTATTCTGCGGAACTACATAAAAGAAAAAAATTGAGAAAACATGGGAAGGAAATGAGATTGTGAAGAGACAATTGGTACACAAGATGGAAAATTTACGGGAACGTTTACCTCTTTCCTTTCCTAGTTAGCAATCTGTCCGTTTGCAGTAATGTATGTATGTAAATGAATAACAAATATTCATCTAAAACTCAGTGCATATCTTTGGAAAACAAAAATTAGTTTCCCATTTACATCTCTGAAGAGATCATTCAGAAAGGAAATTATGATAAAAATCATACATGCAATCTATATTCTCTTCAAATCCTTAATAGATGTATACTAGATAGCTGGATACGTTGCCTGTTGCCTCTTCTTCAGCATGGCATGGTGCATGTCAGAAAAGCATTAACGAAAAATGTATCTCGGGAGGAACAAGAAGAAGAAAATGGAACATAATTCGTAAATATTGACTGGTTAACATTAAAGGAAGGAATGCATTCATCGTCCTACATGCATTTATTATTTTCTCCTTCAGTTTCAGTCTCCCCGATTCTACACAATCCAATCTCCGAAAACAATGAGTTATCTGGGTGTAATGGAAATGTTTTGAAGGAACGCACACACAACTCATGCTACAGATCTCTAGAGTTCGTCCGCTCACTTTACAAGAAGATTTACGTTCGATTGTGAAGCAAAATGATTATCAGAGACGAAACCCCGGCGATGCCATCTTTCTTGGTGGTTTTTTGTGCATTATCAAAAAAGAGAGTAGTGCAGAGTTAGATGAATTGGGCTAGTGGAACGAAACAAAATCTGGTGACCTCCTTTTATCGTTTTTTCGGGTGTATACTCAATAATAATATGGAATATATTATCTTTCTAAAAGGAAGATATGATTATGATGATGAGATTATTTAATGTTTCCATTTGAATTTTCAGCTCCAAAAATACAGGAAAATCCAAACCACCTCAATAGCTTGTATAGTTACTACTTACTACATATATTTTTAAGTGTTTCTTTTTTCTGATTTAAGCGTTATTTGGGCTCTGAACTCTTTTTATTTCATACTGGCACATATTTTTGTGGACCACCCATCTGGAGCAAAAAACAAAAGTAACATGCTATCTTCTTTCTTGCCATTCAACATTTCAACTGCATTAAATATATCTCCGTATTTGTGCATATATCCGTATGTCAATGTCTGCTTATTAGCAGTAGGCTTTAATTTTATGACTGAAAATATTTAATGTAGCGTAATGTAACGTAGATCACAAAATCATGCAATGAGCAGTTTACTTACAGAATATTTAAATGAATATTTCAGTTTTTAAATTCATTTGAAACTATTTTTTATTGTATTTTCAAATTATTTTTTTCTGCTCAAAGAGGAATGGAAAATTGTGTTTCCAAAAGAATTAAAGTAAACCGCAGAAAGTTGAATAATGCTAATATGACATCATAAAATTCATTTGTATTATTTCGTCGATCCATTCGATCAGTTATATCTAGGAGCGCAAGATTAGATTATGCTTTCAGTCCTGAAGTCAAGAAAAAACTATTCCGTCAGTCAGTTCCGTTGAACATCTTTCCAGCTCTGCTGTTCTGTCCTGTATCCAAATATGGACTGGATGGGAGTTGACTCAAAATGCATCAACAAACGCACAAAATTATCTGCTGAGCTTGGCCGAGGCTGAATCGCTGCTGGTTACTTTTCCTGTGTGCATACATAAACCTCTACTCATCATCAAGACTTTTATATTCGGATGAGCGTAGCTTCAACTAAAAACAGCAACAGCAACGTTGATACCATTACCATTATATACGTTACCCCCTATGCCAGCTTTAACTGTGTGAACAGTGAACCGTAATGGATGAGTGGAATAGAAATTTTTAGCCCTTACACCTATTAGGAACTCAAGTTGATGTAAGATACAGTGTATTAGTTTATTGAACATTCAACTCTGCAATTTACAACACAAAAACAAAACTACATGAAGGAGAAAATTGCACCTTTTACAAGCATCAACAACTGCTCACTCGGCAAAATTATTGGACGAAAAACTGATCACGATGATGATGATTGGCCTCATCAACATCACTTTCATGCAACTTTTATGCATTTAAATAATACATTTAAATATATGGTATGATCGTATAGACTGCTTATTATATTTCCTCTTCGGTGTGTGGTATTTATTAGGAATGATGGTGGGCTTGTTTGTGGTGGCTTGTTTCTTTTTGGTTACCACATGCAATAAAAATGACCCAAGATGTCCAAAACACATTATGTATGGTTCACTAAACATGCACACTGAAACTTACACGGATGCACATTTTTGTTGAGATGCACCTTTGAAAATGTTTAAGGAGAAATTTCACCTTAAATTATTACACTGATCTTTAATTATCCCAGTGACAGTTTCTGATTTTCGTTCTAAAATATTTATATGATGCCTAGACACAAATTTTCTTATTGCAGAGGTTTTGGTGTGGACTTGTTAACTTTGTAATGGCTAAGCATATAAACATATAGCAAACATTTATACTGTGTTTGTTCAGCGTAAACGTTTTTGTAAAGCAGATAAGATAATATATAATGGTAAGCGTATTCTCGTGTTGTACCACCAAAATAAAAAGTTTTCGAATAAATAAATGAGTTACAAAACAAATCACGACAAGCAGCTCTAAACTAAAGTTTATCTAGTAGAAATGTTGTTTTCCTCTATTAGTTATGCATATATGTACAAGTTAAATAACGGGGAGCCCCTTCGAACTTGTTGCCAGAAAAGTTGAATTTACTGAGGCGTCGTGCGATACAAAAATTAAAGGACTGACATTTCAGGTAAGGAAATGATAGGGTTAGAAAATTGTGAAGATGGGAAGAGAGGGCCGAGACGAAGAAGGTGTTACAGTTGCCTACTGAATGTGTATTTTAATAAGGCACCCTTTGCTTTGCCATCATGATGATCATAATGATAACCGTCCCTTTCCTCCTCTTTGCACTTTGGTTTGGTTCATTATGATGTTCTTTCTTGATGCCGGTGTCGGTAGGTGTTTTACTACCAACATGAAGTACATGGGTAAACACTTTTGGTTTTACGGGTTATTCAAGTCGGGATACTGCACCATTTCGTACAACAATCAAAAAGAAAAATGTTTGTTAGCCTAGCCCACTGTCTGGTTGCGTTCAGCTTCTCAAAAATGGATGGACACAACACAGACAGACACAATGAACGGTTTTATCACAAGTGAAAAACTACATTACAAGCAAAAACCGTTTCCTCTTCAGAAAAAAACGTAACGCATGATAGAACAACAGAGTTCTAAACGCATGATTACTATTATTACATATACTCACTCACACGCTCCAAGTATTCATGATGGCTTTGAATATCCAATAGCTCCACACAGTATTCATAGATAGAAACATAGATACGGAGTGTGAAAGTTATTTGGAGGAAAAGCGTGTCAAGAAAAAATTGAACGGAAAGTCAAGATACATTACCAAAAGGTTGAAAAGGTTAATTACGCATATGCGATACGATACATGCCTTTTGAAGAACAAAATGTGTTTTACTTTACTTACGTTATAGTGTAGTATGATGAGAATACATATATGTGCGTAATGCTGATATTAATAACATGGCTATGCTCTCTCCGAAAGAGGTTTTTACAGACGAAAATTGGAGTATTACTTATTTATGCAAGCGTGTGAGTAAATAGTATGTTGTGATAACAAATGAGAGCACATATATCAGTTGAAGAAACAATGAAAAAGTAAATGTAAGTTGGTTGGCTAGAGTCAAGAAGAATTTAAATGGTGCATAACATTACGTTTTGTAATCTGTAAGGGTAATAAGTATAGACAGTTAGACAGATTGAGGAAACATTTCTCCAAAACGAGAGACAAAAATCAAAAGAAGATTCTTTTTACACGGCCTCCGGGCTAGTACATCACCAAAGTAAAGACTGCTATATGTTTATTCACTTCTCATGATGATATAGTCATTAATATTTTTTATGAATAAAATAAATTTATAGACAATTTTGTTATCCGAAAGCTCAATTAAGATATTAAAAACTTTTACCAGAAGTATGAAAATCCGGAAAGTTTTAAAAGGTCAGATAAAAAGTGATGCAGAAGTTCATAACAAAAAATACTCTTTTGTTAGATTAACCAATTATAGTGTACAGTTCTTAATACAAAGCTTGAATTTTTTGTGAGTAAAAGGCTTGATAATGGTGACATTTTTATGATGACCATTAGCTAATTATCAGTCACATGTCAAGAGCACTTCAAATCCGCTGAAATGTCGACTTCCTCAATCACTGCTTTCTTTTTGAATTGCATTGCTACACTTCATGTATAAGTATTTACACACTTTATTCATCCACTTCATTCATAAATTATGACGTCTGGTAAAAGGGTTTGGAAACTCATTAGGCCGCTATTACAAAGTTGAGTGAAGTTTGAAATGAAAAAGTGCATAAACGACGATGATGTTTTGGTTTTTTGTCACTTAATGTCGAAATGTATTAGCATTTTGTACTCTCCAATTTCAAAATTGATTTAAAGAAAATTGACAAAGACTTGCGTCGAGAAGGCTATGATGCTGATGATATGATATGGAAGGAATGTTGTTTTTATGATTTCGTGCATCTCTTTTCGTACCCATGCAATAAAATGAAGCGATATGTTAGACAAAATGAGGAAAGAGGAATGAATCGAGATGACAGAAAAGCAACAGAATTGATAAGAAAACCAGAAAAGGATGGGAATTCTATATGTGTGTTGAGAGAAAATGAAATTGATGATCTTGTCCATTCAATGTTGCCGGAATTATTCATCTCTTTGAACTAGAAGGCTGTTTCGATGATCTCATCAACAGCAACATCGAAGAAAGAGACAAAGAGTGTTTCTGGAATTCGTTAGTATTTGCATATTTGTGTGAAATACATGAAATACAAACAAAAACTGTCATTTACCTACTAGATGCTACATTTTGTCAATGTAGCATCTAGCAAATTTGGAGTGTACTTTACATTTCTTCAAGGTTCTTGTGCAGAACAAACGATAAGAAACACACATGCACATAAATGGCAAAACGATGAGAATTTATTTAATTTTGTAGATGAAGTTATACTTGCCCACACATTTCTGCGCATGCATCGAATTATTAAACGTCTTCCTTTCTCCATTACTACTTTTCTACTTTACTTGTATGGTTATTGCAAAGTCAAATCGCAGATAGAATTTCTTTTTATATAATATGTAGCGTGCAATATTGTATTGATTAAACTTGACTGCTGCTCATAATTTGACACAATTCATTCTTGAGTTCTAGGTAGTTTAAGCTTCTGAAAGTTGAGGGAACTCCAAGTATTTCTTAAGACTTTTTTATCTTACTTTTCAACATTAGTTATATTGATTGAATAGTAGCTGGTTTCTGTAGGTCAAATAGATGTTTATGCATTATGGTTTACTATCTTGGTTGCACACAAGACAAAAATGCAGCTTGCATCGTTATCCTTATTACCAGCGTCCACACAAAAAGCTAATAAAAATACTTGCTGTTTTGAGCTATTTGGACATGTTGATGTTGTTAATGAATATTAGGGTAATGAAAACCCACTTTAAAAAAATATACAACCAGGCGCAGACGCTGAAAACATTATTGTGCTTTTCTGTTTATCTCCGTTTTTCCTTGATGCTATTACTGCATTTGTTTTTTTTTTGCTCTTCTGCCTTACTCCTAGGGCAAACATGCGCCGAATGCTTTCAACATAGCACAATATGATAATGTTAATTTATGGAAAGGGTACTCCACCCTAGGAAATGAGGCGTCTTTAAACTATAAACGAAATTCTTCTTTACTTTTGGATACTTTGATAATACTACCTGTTATCCATATACAGATCATAGCTGCTGCCGATAAACTAAGCCATTTTAAAAAGCTCTCCGCCCTGGCTGAGCAGAAGATTTGGAATGAGAATCGGCTCTGCGCTGCAGTATTTTACGGCTGAAGAGAAAAGTGAACTCAAATGTTATTACCTCTCCCGTCGATGATGATGCTGATGATTATATTGCGACGAGTAGATTATACCTAACCTTTTATTATTTCGACTGTTTGTTCTGTGAGTACCTTGTATTACTCCATTTATGCTTAAGTATTTATTCAGCTAATTTGCATCTTGCCATTCATTTTATTTCTTTGTTTCAACAACAGCATTCAAAACTTTGTGTGCGAAATAGGGAGCGGTTCGTTCAAAAAGGCATGGTAGGATTAGAGAGATCACAAAAATCATGAGTTTCGATTGATCCATAGATTTATCCAAACTAAAACAGGATTTATTTTTTTTGCAAGCCTAATGGCACATTATCTTCCTCTATGATAATCACTAATTTCAGTGTTTAATTCTTTGTGCAAACATTACTGTCTATTTGGGTGGGATTATTCATTCCAAAACTGCTTAGTATTGTTGTTGCTACTGAATATGTATTTATAATGTTTATATAGAAATCATGAAGGAGACGAAAACATGCACCTACAAGCGAAATATCAAAGATGCAAAATGTGATTTAATCAACCTGTATTGGTTT
>JAQIXW010002507.1:0-15291 GCA_034700685.1 Willowsia buskii | reverse complement strand
CTCCACTCGAATCCAAATCTTGGTGAATCCACAACATCCTCTTTAGAAATTTTTGACTCAATGTTCCAAACAATGTTTAAAATTATTCGGCGGCAGGTTATCGCTTCGTTTTGTTGGAACAGATTAGGTACTTTCCGTGTTCCATTGAATACCTGTGTACCCGAGAAAGACTTGAAGCTATTTTATCTGGTATCCTGCCCTAAAATCAAGTTTGCCAGAATTTGTCGCATTCGAACAAAATATGCATCAGGATTAAACAGAGCATGTGATGTGGTGGGTTATCCGTTAGAATTCGAATTTTTGAGGATTTATGAATCAACCCGAAATGGGAGAAGTAATTCTGAGACATCAACATCCACTTCTTTTTTATTGCTAGATGAATTGGCAGGGATTTCTTGCATTCCAAGAAAAATGCATTTTATGATTTCAGCTAACTCCATTTTAAGAGAGTTTAAGAAAGCATTCCGTAGGAGTTTCTGTTCGATCTGAGCAGTATGTGGAGAACCACCGGCAGGAACTCCGAAACGACTCCATGTTAATAATGGTGGAGCTCAGATTTTTTGAAATTTTTGGCCTTATCAATCTTATCATGAACGTCACTGCTAAACTGACAACGACAGAAATGAATCCTGAAAAGTTTATTCTCTGTTTTTCCATATGCATAGGGTTATACGATTATGGATGTGTGCATTCTTTATCCGAAAAACATTTCCGAAAACACAATTTTTTCTCGATACACTATAATTACTAAGAAATATAAAATTAAAAATAAATAAACTGATCAGAAGAAACTAACGACTAGTAATGCCTTTTTCATCCATCATTTTTTTCTGAGATATCAGATTAAGCAAGTCTAGGACATCAAGTAATTTTCTTGAGGTGAATACAATTTGTAAAGTTTCTGAGCCCAGAGTAAGTATGCAACCAATATAAAATTATTTTTAGCGCATTATTTTTTGCATTTTCTTTAAAGGATAGGGTTTAACTTAATAAACGTGCAATCCTTCGAATACTATGAGAGTTTACCTGCTAGCAATAAGTTACTCACATCCAACATACTTTTTGGGTTAAAGTTGCAGTAGATTATTTTTTAAACTTAAATATACGATTAGGATTTCGAATGGAAAGTATTTATTACCGAAATTCCCATGCACAAATTTCTAAGCAATGACAACTACAGTTTAAGATAGGAATGTAGGAAAAACTTAAGAAGAGGAAGGTATGTAAAACACAGATTGAAATGCTCACCTTCTGAGATATGTCATGTGTTCTAAATTTTATGCTTTTGATTTGGGGCTCGTGTACACATTCGCTTCCGTGTAAACACGTTCCTCTTACAGTAGGAAATCTATTGCCGTCAGGTAGCATCGTGCCACCAGCAAGTACACACACAACGATAAACAGAATCACACAGAAAACTCGATAGAAATATTTCAGTTGTCGGTGAAAGCTTTGCAACATAAATACCATTCAATATTTCAGTTTTTAACGCTATCAATGACTTCAATGACTAGTGTTTCTACTCACTATTTAGAAAAATATTTTCCAAATATATTTTGTTTGACTGAAAATACAAATTGTATTGATGACGCTTTATTAAATCGTTTTATTGCCCAAATAGGATTGCTTGATTCCTGTTTAAGCGATTGAATTCAACGGAATACTTAAGTCCAAGTCCTGATGGGGCATCCAAACTGCCATAAAATCTTTGAGTCGTGTTAAGTATCATGAAATAAAAATCATTCCATATCAGCATCAAGAATAATTATGCAAGCAATAAAAAAAATTTTGTTTCACGCATTATTTCTTATTCAATTCAGCCATTAGTTCATTTTTTAAGGATAAAGTATAATCGAATAAGCTTTCAATCCACCTAATAGTACTGGAGTTTATTTACAAGGAGCAAGTTACTCACATCCAAAAGACTTTTAAGGTCCAATTTGCCGTAGATAATTTGTTAAGCTTAATTGCATGACACATAGGAAATAAATATTACTCAAATTCAGATACCGACATTTCCAAACAAAGGCATAATCCTTATAAAATTTTAATTGAGGTATGCAGCGGAGATAGAAAACCAAAGTACCTAAAAATTAGGATGCAAAACTCGCCTTTGAGATACGTGCTGCACCATCAATTTATGGGCTTTGTAACTCATATGTTCGTTTGTTAACATGTAAACACACTGGTCTTGCAGTAAAAAATCTGTCGTAGTCAGGTAGCATTTTAGCATCATCAAGTGCCTCAGGTATACACTCTACAACAAACCGAATCAAACAGGAAAACTCGATTTAAATATTGCCGTTGTCGGTGAAATTAAATTCAAGGTTTAAGTTTCAAAGTTATCAAAATTTCGATTAAATTATAGCTTGTCTCCTGACAATTCAGAAATAGGTTAACCTTAACTTTTTAGCAGTATCTAAATTACGAAGTGAATTTTTTACTCTCTATTAGATAGATTGCTTTTCTCATTAATCAAGAGGAATCGCTTGATTCTCATTGATTGAGTGATTGAGCTACACTGATACACTGAATTCCCAAAACTTCATTTGGAAATCTATTTTGAATCCAAAGAATCATGTCACCCAGGCGACCCGTATGCAATATTTGTGAAAAAACTTTGTCAACGAAAGGTCATTTAAATGATCACATCCGAGTTCATACGGGAGAGAGACCGTACAAGTGTGAAGTCTGTCTAAAAGGCTTCAAGCGAAGCAGCACATTAATGGATCACAAACGAACACATACCGGGGACAAGCCGTACATTTGCCACATTTGCCAGAAACCTTTTAGTGACCCAAGAAGTCTTAAAGTTCATCAGATGGTGCACACAGGAATCAAAGACTTCAAATGCGATATTTGCGAAAAGACATTTTCCCAAAAGTCTAATTTGAGAAGGCACTCAAGAGTACACACAGGTGAGAAAACTTACTCCTGCGATCAGTGTCCAGTATCCCTTGCACAAGCAGGAGATCTCAAACGCCACAAAGAAACACATTGACAGGAATCACCTTACAAATGCGATTGCTGTGACAAGGTTTTTAAGACTGCACACTCTCCAAATCATCACAAGCTGGTTCACTCGGATAGATTTAAATGTGGCAATTGTGGTCAATGCTGTAGCAGCAAGAGAAGATTACATTACCATCTCAGAACGCACACTGGTGAGCGACCTTTCAAGTGCCACTTGTGTAAAAAGAGATTTACTCGAGCAAATCATCGAGACGAACATCTTCGAGTACATACCGGGGAAAAGCCTGAGAAATGTTTCACTTGCAACAAGCGGTTTTTTAGTAGAAGCACACTTCTTCGTCATTGTCGACATGGGCACTTTGGTAAGTTGACTGGCAAATCAAAGAACAGTTTGAATTAGTTAACGCCAACGCATTTCTTCTGCCTGCCACTCTCATAAAACTTGATTTTATTGGTTTGATTAGGTCTTTCTTCGTGTTTATTCTGCGGCCTGACAATGAAAGAAAACATGATGGAAGCACACATGCGCAGCCATGTCGGAGAAGTCTAGCAAAAGTTTAACTTTCTTGTCCTGGTCAAACTACAATGCTTTTACTACTACATGTTTCGAAATTTCCTTTTGCTCCATCGTAAAATTTGATACACAATTAATACTTGCAATTATTGAACATTTGATTTCGTTACTTACTTCAATGGACGGTTTCCCTATGAGAATCTTAAATATTTTTAATTTGGATTAGCCTCCTCAAATTGTTTACAAAAGTTTTGTTTAGAAAGCGTGTTTCCGAACTTTCCTTGTTTCGGAAGGTCGAAATCTTATATAAAAATATTTACAATTTAGTTAAGATGAATAAATGATTTGGTTTGAATCAACTTGTTTTCAAGAATTAACCTGGAGTAAAAAAAGAGTGGCAGAAGGTTTTAGTGGTTTAAATATTTGGTATGGACACGAAATGCATTAATGCTTCTTGTTTCAAAAATACTTCGAATGCACTTTCAACTGGTGTAAGATTTTATGAAGCACATTTAATAAAAACACTACAATTGAACATTTTTCATAACATATTACGTTTTCTATCGACTCAAGCAAATATAAGGCTTCATTCAAAATTCTTTCATGGCTTGTAATTTGTGTCAACGATTTAAGAAACATCACCAGAGACCTCACCAAAAGTCTTCATGAATTACAATGATAATTTTCCTTGAATTAGAAAGCCGAATCCAAAAAAAAATATTTTCATTCCAGTAGAATATAAAAATAATTAAATATAACAGGCAGCAAGATAAATAGAAACGAGTCATAATCAAAGGAATCATGTCACCCAAGCAACACGTGTGCAACATTTGCGAAAAAATATTTTCAACCAAAACTGAACTTAACGTTCACATGAGAGTTCATACGGGAGAGAGACCGTACAAGTGTGAAGTCTGTCAAAAGGGCTTCAAACAAAGCAGTGCATTCAATGTTTGTGATGTTCAATGTTCAATGCAATGTTCAATTCAATGTTTAATGCAATGCCAGAAGAATGTTTGACTTGCAGCAAGCGGTTCTTTAATATAAGTACACTTCTTCGCCATCAACGGCGAGGACATAAAGGTAGCCTAGCTTTATGACTGGCAATTAAATGTGTGCTATGAAATATTTATTAATACTTCTGCTCCACTGCCTACTACTCTAACAATAAACATGCTTTGGTTTGACTAGGTCTTTCCCAGTGTTTACTCTGCTGCCACTCAATGAAAGATAATAAAATGGAAGTTCATGTGCGCAGCCATACCGGAGAAGTCTAGTAAAAGAAGGCCACTCAAAATTTCAACTAAGACTACAATCCAATTGAATCAAACTCAATTTTCGGACACTCTTTTTTAACCATGATTATTTTTGATGGACAGTATTACATGCAGTTATTGAGCATTTAATTACATTACTTACGCTAATGGACGACTTTCTTTTGCAAATCTTAAACGTTTTTATTTGGTTTTATCGTCATCAAAGACTTCACAAAAGGAGACCAAGTATTGGTTACGAAGTTTGTTTCTCAGGATTTCTTTTTTTGCAGTGTTGAGGTCTTGTAAATAATAAAATACTTTAAGTAATTTGGTTAGGAAGAATAAATGATTTGGTTTGTGTTATTTTTTATGCAAGAATTTTTATTTCAGCAGCATGGCAACAAATGAAATAATAGCAGCGGAAGGCTTTATTGATGCGTTCCTTTTTTCAGAACTTGTAATAACATATTGCGTATTCCATTTATACGAAGAAATTTTGTTTTGTGATTTATGCCTTCTCTTAAGCATCAACATTTTTAAAAAACAGAGCCCCTACAGAAAATTTTCATTTGTTACAATGAATATTCTATTCAAAGGTGAAAGCAGAATTCATGAGAATATCTAAATGTTTAAATACCGTGGGTAATATATGCATTTTGATGTTGAATGCATACAGTGTATTTTGCATGACAAGCAATTTACCTTTTTGTCTGTGAAGCGAAGCAATGTCTGCATGCTTGTCACTTAGATAAAATGTATGGCTATGTTAGAATAAGTGATGACTTAGTCTGATGTCATTTCGCAGACCCGCACAAGTAAAACTCTGATCAATTTTAAGCTGATTAGTGGTTTTTGCAAGATTTCATCTCTTACTCTCATGTAACATGTAGAATCATATTTATCTCAAATTATGCTTTTAGTAACGAAATGGTTAAACCGAGAATGATGGATAAATCTTACAATCTAATCTAACCAGTATTCGGGTACTACGGAGTGCCTTGTAATCATTTTTGATAAGTAATGCCTTTTTGCTAACTAACCAGCCATATTTTTTGTCCAAAAATAAAAATACATTATAAGCCCCATTTACCACCATGTTAAATCTGGCCATTTTGACCTCTCAGAACACTATCAGCGCAGCATTTTTGAGGCTTACGCCTATTGACAAAAATACTCAGATTGACAAGAGCTTTCGACTGATATATAACTTTTTACTGACCGCCGGTTAGCCCAGACCCCTATAAAGAGGCCTATGCCTGCCTATCCTTTGATGCATTTGATTTGGGACATGTATGTTCATTCTTAGCATGTAAACACGTTGCCATTACAACAAAAAATCGGTTTTTTGCATTATACAACCTGCTCTTCTTCTTGTATAAATACTACGACAAGAAGAATCACACGGTAAACTCGATAGAAATATTTCAGTTGTCGTTGAAGAAGCTTTACAAAATAATAATAACCATTGAAAATTTCAAGTTCTACAAATATCAAAAAATTTTATTAAATATTGGCGTTTGTCCTCACTATTCAGAAAAAAGTTTTCCCCTAAAAAGGATTATTTATGACAATATATTAGAAAGTTCTCCTTGCTCGATTTGGTTCCCTAGATTCCTGTATAAACGATCAAATTCTAGTTATTGCTTGGATTCCCAAAACTTTATTTAGAAATCCTTCTTAAATTGAAAGAATCATGTCACCCAAGCGACATGTGTGCAATATTTGTGAAAAAACTTTTTCAAGGAAGGACGGCTTAAATGAGCACACGAGAGTTCATACGGGAGAGAGACCTTACAAGTGTGAATTCTGTCAAAAGGGCTTTCAAACTAGAAGCAAATTGAACGTTCACAATAGAATACATAACGGGGACAAGCCACACGTTTGCCAAATTTGCCAGAAACCTTTCAGTCAATCAAGCAATCTTAAAACGCATCTACGGGTGCACACCGGAAACAAAGACTTCAAATGCGACATTTGCGAAAAAACTTTTTCCCATATATCCCATTTGACAATGCACTCCAGAGTACATTCTGGTGAGAAACCTTACTCATGCGATGCTTGTCAAGTATCCTTTGCGCAAAAGAGCGATCTGAAGCGCCACAAACATACCCACTTTCAAGGAACGCCTTTCAAATGCGATATTTGTGACAAAAAAATTAAGACTGCAGTCAACTTACGAGACCACAAGCCGACTCATACGGATAGATTTAAATGTGGCGAGTGTGGAAAACGCTGTGGCAGCAAGAGAAATCTAACTGATCATCTCAGAAGACACACTGGTGAACGACCTTTCGAGTGCCACCTATGTGACAAGAAATTTACTCAAGCATCTGTTCGAGACGTACATTATAGAGCACATACAGGGGAACGCCCAGAGAAATGTTTGATTTGCAACAAGCGGTTTTCCCAGAGAAGCGGTCTTCTTTGCCATCAACGGCTAGGACATTCAGGTGAGATAGCTGGCAGTTAAATTTGTGCTATAATTTTTTATTTTCATTTTAGTTCTACTGCCACTATTCTAATAATAAATTTGGTTCGAATAGGTTTTTCCCAGTGTTTGTTTTGCAGCCAATCAATGAAAGAGAACAGGATGGAAGCACATATGCGCAACCACACTGCAGAGGTTTAGCAAAACTAGTCAGTCTTTCTTTGGACTGGAGCTACAATACAATAGACTCATATTAAATTGAACTGACTTCATGCAAGAAAACTTCCTTCCAACCATTATGAAATTTCTTATTGCACCAAATTAAAAAAAGTGACTGGGCAACTGTATATACTTTACTGGTACTAATGGACGACTTTTCTTAGAGAATTATTAGTGTTTTTACCTGGTTTTCGTCTTAATCAAGTCCTTTGCAAACGTTGTCACAGATTTTTTAACAACTTCGTTTCTGATGTTTCCCAGGGACACAATATTGTAAATAAAAATACTTTAAACAATTTAGTTAAGATAATTAAGTGTTTTGCATTGTGTAATTAGGTTTCAAGAATTTACATTAAATAAAATAACAACAGGAGAAGATATCAATATTCAAACTATTTGATATGGACAAGAAATGCTTACATATTTTTACGATTCCAGATGACCATGAAGATGAGATCTTTTAATGTAACTGGCGCCTGAAAAATTTGAAGCTATTTTGTCAGGTATTCTGCCAAGAGATCTGGTTTCCCAGAATCTGTCGCATTCCAACAAAATATGACGTTAGATTGAACACGGCATTTAATGTTGAGGGTTTTCATGCTGAAATCGAAATTAGGATGATTTGTGATCCAAGCCAAATTTGCTGTAGCAACGGATATGATGAAATGCGTATATGCCAGATTTGGAAGTTTCATGTTTTAATCTTCCAAAAATGCTTTGATTGGACCACAGCCGTACTGATTGACTCTGAGACATCCATTATTTCTTCAAAACTTCGGTTCCGATGGCCTGTGAAATGGTAGTGGACCAAGCGGGTTAGGTACTTTTGAAAACAGTGAAGAAATTCTGAGAGGTCATTATCCACTTCATTGCTGCTTAACAAGTTATTAATGAGACTAGTATTTTCCACTGCTGGGAGCTTACATAGTTACATATAATGAATTTCGAAAGCTTGAAAGTCGATTTCGACCTCCTTCCTATGTGGCTTGAATATACTCGTATAATATTTTCTTACAAATTTGTGTGCTGTTTATCAAATCATTTGCAAATGACAAAACATCAATATTACACTTGCAACTGAGTCGTGTGAATACTCCTGAAAGAATTTTGAAACTGTATCCTGAGCATTTGGAGACGGCACGCACACAAAGATTATGACGTTTTCCAGCTAACGCGGGAATTCTCGTGGGGGATCTGAGCAGTGCGGAGAAGACAACAGCCAGGAACTCCAAAACCACCCAATGTTTTTTTGGAAATGGAGACAAGTATTTTTTAGCTAAGGCCTTATCGTGACCGGCATTACTGAAAAAACGACGACAGGAATAAAATGTCAGATAATTGCATGTCTGCTTGTGGATTGTACTGCTGAGAACATTCAGCCTCCGAGAAAAATGCAATAGCAGCATTTCTAATTTCTAGCTTTGTCTCAAAAGAACATAGTAAGATAATAATCGGATCACTGGTATGATAAAACTTGCTACCAATTATCATTTCTTTACCACCAATTGAATTTTTCGCAGATATCATATTTATCATAAGCAACAAAGTCTCGTGCATAAAATATTTTTCTTTGAGTGAAACTTTTTGGATGAAACCTTTGAGACAAGAGTAAATACGCGAGGAGTGCAAAAAGATTTGTCCACGTTTTTAAATAATATTTGTGTTTTTTAAATGAAGGATAAAGCTTAATAAACTTTCAGTCCAGAGAACAGTATTGGAGTTTATTTACTATGCGTGATTTACTCGCATCCGATATACCTTAATGTCTAATTTCCAGAATATTATTTGTTCAACTTGGTTGCACGTTATATCAAAAAGCAAATACTACTGAAAATCATATACCTGCATTTCTAAGCAAGGGCATGTTTCATATTTAATTACAACTGAAGTAGGGAATGTAGAAGTGTAGATCGAAAACCTAGGTCCCCAAAAATCTAAACGAAATTATTTGCTATCTGAGATATTTGTTCTCTATTTAATCCCGTTGATTTGGAAGGTTATGTACATTGAGTAGCACGTACACACGTTGCCATAGATAGTCAGTCGACGTCAGGTAGCATCTACTTATCTGCAAGCACTAAATTACACAATCCAAAAAATTTCACAATCTAATCCACAATCACACAAAAAACTCGATAGAATTTTTATTTAGTTAACGGTTAATTTTTAGCGTTCTCAAAAAATTGATTAAGTACGACGGTTTGCCGTCACTATTCAGAATTAGCTTTTCCCAAACCTTTTCGCTTTATTTAAAATACAAAGTGTACTTATGACACTGCCTTAAATTGTTGTTCTCATTGCTCAAGTACATTTGCTTATATATTCTTATTTAAGCGATTAACTTCAGCTTGATACTTACTTCCTGAAACTTCATTTGGAAAACTATTTCGAATCGAAAGAACCATGTCACCCAAGCGCAACGCGTGAATATTTGTCAGAAAACTTTTTCAAGACATACGTATACGAGTTCATACGGGAGAGAGACCGTACAAGTGTGAAGTCTGCCAAAATGGTTTCAAAAGTAACTGCAGATTAAACATTCACGAACGAACACATAACGGGGACAAGCCGTACGTTTGCCACATGTGCCCGAAAGCGTTCAGTGTCTCAAGCAGTCTTAAAACTCATCAGTTGGTGCACACTGGAAACAAAGACTTCAAATGCGACATTTGCGAAAAGACATTTTCCCACAAATCAAATTTGACAGTGCACTCGAGAGTACATACTGGTGAGAAACCTTACTAATGCGATCAGTGTCAAGTATTCTTCGCGCATACGAGTCATCTTAAACGCCACAAAGGAACCCATTCAGAGGAAATGCCGTACAAATGCGATTGCTGTGACAAGCAATTTAAAACTGCTAACGGCCTACGAGAACACAGGCCGATTCATTCAGATAAATATAAATGTGGCAAGTGTGGTCAACGCCTCTAGTAGCAAGTCAACTCTAAATGAACATCGCAGAACGCACACTGGTGAACGACCTTTCGAGTGCCACTTTTGTAAAAAGAGATTTGCGAGAGCGTTTGACCGAAACGTACATCTTCGAGCACATACGGGTGAACGGCCTGAGAAATGTTTGATTTGCAACAAGCGGTTTATTGGTAGAAGCGGTCTTCTTTTTCATCAGCGGCATGGACATTCAGGTAAGATGACTGGCAATTAATATGCGCTATGAATTAATTCTTGCATTGCAGTTCTACTGTCCACTACACTAACAAAAAATTTGGTTCGAATAGCTTTTTCCCAGTGTTTGTTATGCGGCTTGTCAATGAAAGAAAATAAGATTGAAGCTCGCATGCGCAGCCATACTGGAGAAGTCAAGCGAAAAGTGTCCAGCAATTTGTGCGACTGGAACGACATACAACTGAATCAGGATCTCATGCTAGGACAGCCCTCTTTAGCCATCATGATATTTAATATACAATTTTTCATGCTGTTATTGGAGATTTGATTGCATTTCTACACTAACGATGATTTTTTTTGGTTTTGTCATTTAAATCGTGACAAATCATCATAAATGGCAGCGCAGTTTTGTGTAAAAAATTTCGTATGTAAGGTTTCCCTCTCCTGCAAGGTTATGTATTGTAAATAAAAAATTCGTTAAACAATTTAGTTAAGATAAATAAAGATTAGTTCGGTGCAAAAATTTTTCATGATTTTCAATTCGAAAAAAAGGAAACAGCAGAAGATTGAAGTGGTCAAACTGTGCAATACGGACAAAGAACGATTAAATATCTAGACGCTTTGAAGAAGCTTCGAGTAAAATTTCTGTTGAGAAGGGCATTGTAGGGAATTTAACTGCGTATTTAACATGCATATGCGCAAGTCTGTGCGTCTGAAATAGTGGACGCTATCTAAGTTTACGCCTTCATGTATCACAAAGAGTATTCTGCATGAAGGCGAAAGTTTAATCCCATAATGGAATATATTGCAATCCAATAGAATATATGAATTTTTGAATGCCGTGGGTAGCAATATAAATACCAAGCACTACAAGGTATTTTTGAAAATATGATTGATATATAGCATCACTTAGAGTAAGAATTTGCCTTACACAAATTCTTTGCAATGATCTGATCTAGAACGGTTTCCAATTAAACCTTTCCTAGTTCATGCTTTTCTCATTTCACCTATCAATTTTACTGTTTTTTCTCTACTTTTATTTTTACTCAACTTCTTCTTTTTACTCTTACTGCCGTAATGTCCAGTGGTTTTAAAAATGGGTCAAAGACAATCTTAACATATATCCGTTGTTTATCATAGGAGAAAGGAAAATATTTGGTTTGGACGGGAACGTTGGTGAAAACATAATCAGTGATATCGATATACTGAGCCCGGATATGATAAGGATGCCAGGGAATACTCATTCCACAACATGTGGGAAACAAAATCTTGGGAAATCCCGTGACATATATTATTCTATGGCTGATTATCTTTCTATTTGGCTTATCTATTAGTCCCAGAGTTGGTACTGCTCGTGTTATTGAGAAAGCCGGAATCAGAGTGTCCAAATATCAAATCTTTGAATGTAAACGATGCCCGAAAAAAATTGCGGCTACTGTACTGTTATTCAACCTCCAGATCCAATTTTGTAGAATTTGTCGCATTCCAACAAAACATTATACACGGGTATTACTAAAACTCACACCTAGCCTTCCGTCTAGGGTTATGAGATTAAATTTAGATTTCTAGGGAGCTATCTCACCAAAAATGCAGAAATTATGAATGAGACCGGAGTTTTTCCATTGTATGCTTAACAGTTGTTTGCCTCAGTGTTAAAATAGGAATCGTTTATCATAGATTAAACTTATGAGTGCTTAATATGACAAACAATATAAGATATTGACAAGGGTTCCAATGTCTACTTTCGATTTCGGAAGACATTCAAGGGTTTTGGGGAACCGTGCAAACATTGGCAAGCTCATCAATACACCAAAGACGACGAACTCCATTAGGTACTTGACTGGAACAAAAAACATAGTTATTATGTGGGGCTGGATGCGCGCATCGACGGGCAAGAGGTCTTTCTTGATCATTGCGTGTACCAGAAGCGCTCAAGTTCAAAAAGGTGATTCCAAGAAGAGGACCCTCCACTAAATTATTTTTATTGCGAAAGAAATTGAGAAAGCAGACGTGGAAGCTAAGAAGTACGTAGAGGACCCTTGTTAGGTACTCTAAAAATGCTCCATACTGTTGCAAGCGGAGTCTAGATGTTTTAAATTATTTTCCTTGTCATGAGCGGCACCTCTGAAAAAAAAACGACGACAGGAATAAAATTGGAAGTCTTGAATGTCTACTTGTACATTGTACTCCTAAAGCATTCTGCTTCCGAAAAAAGCAATAATACCAATATTCATATTGATAAATTTGCGCATTTCTAATTTCTAGGTTTCTCACGAAACTATACGGTCCGATGGTTGGATGACTGATAAGAAACTCGCTACTTATTAATATTATTTAACCACCCATCAATATTTTTTCGATATATCATATTTATCATAAGCAACAAAATCTTGTGCATATTTTTTCTGAGTGAAACATTTTGTATTAAACCTTTGAGCCAAGAGTAAATACGCAAGTAGTACAAATAAATTTGTATACGTTTTTTCATATTAATTTTCGTATTTTACATAAGGGATAAAGCTTAATAAATTTTCAGTCCAGAGAACAGTGTTGGAGTCGGAGTATGCGTATGTTACTCGCATCAGCAATACCTTCGTGTTCATATTGCAGAGGATTATTTGTTTAACTTGGTTGCATGTTACGTTGGAAGTAATTACTACTGAAAATCATATTCCCGCATTTCTAAACAAGGGCATGATTAATATATGAAAACAAGTAGGTAATGTAGAAGTGCAGATAGAAAACCAAGGTACCCAAAAATTTAAACGGAATTATTTGCCATCTGAGATATTTGTTATCTATTTAATGCTGTTGATTAGGAAGGTGTATGTACATTGATTAGCACGTACACACGTTGCCGTAGTAACTCAACAGTCGTCTCATAGCATCTTATCTCCTGCAAGCGCTTGTAGTACACATCCTACAATAAGTACAATCACACTCAAAAAAAAACTCAATAGAAATATTTTAAATAGTTGGTTAATTTTTAACGTTCTCAAGAAAGTTTAGTAAATACTACGGTTTGCGTCACTATTCAGAATTAGGTTTACGCAAACCTTTTCGCTTTATTTAAAATACAAAGTGTATTTATGACACAGCTCTGAATACTTGTTCTCATTGCTGAATTGGATTTCCTTATAGATTCATATTAAAGTTAATAATTCCACTGGATACTTGAATTTACGACACTTCATTAAGAAAACAATTCTGAATCGAAATAATTATGTCACCGAAGCGACACGTGTGCAATATTTGTGAAAAAATGTTTTCACACAAGGGAAACTTAAATGAGCATACGAGAGTTCATACTGGAGAGATACCGTACAAGTGCGAAGTTTGTCAAAAGGGCTTCAAAAGTAGCAGCAAATTAAGCATTCACAAACGAACACATACCGGGGACAAGCCGTTCGTTTGCCACATTTGCCAGAAAGCGTTCAGTGTCTCAAGCCGTCTTAAATCTCATCAACTGGTGCACAACGGAAAGAAAGACTTCAAATGCGACATTTGCGAAAAGACATTTTCCCACAAACACCATTTGACAATGCACTCGAGAGTACACACAGGTGAGAAACCTTACTCATGCGATCAGTGTCAGGTACCCTTCGCGCATAAGATTCATCTTACGCGTCACAAACAAACTCACTCTCAAGGAACGCCATACAAATGCGAGATTTGTGAAAAACAATTTAGGACTGCAGACAACCTACAGCACCACAAGCCTATTCATTCGGACAGATATAAGTGTAGCGAATGTGGTAAACGCTGCAGCAGCAAGCAAAAACTAAATGAACATCTCAGAACGCATACTGGAGAACGACCTTTCAAGTGCCAATTATGTAAAAGGAGATTTGCCCAAGCCTTCGTCCGAGATCTACATCTTCGAGCACACACTGGTGAACGGCCGGAGAAATGTTTGATTTGCAACAAGCGGTTCTTCAATAGAAGCAGTCTTCTTCGCCATCATCGGCTTGGTCATACTGGTAAGATCATCGGTATTTGTATGCGCGCTATAACTTAATTATTGGCAATGCTGTTCGACTGCTCATTACATAAAAAATAAACTTTGTTTGAATAGGTCACTCCGAGTGTTTATTCTGCAGCCAATCAATGAAAGAAAATAAGATGGAAGCACACATGCGCAGCCATACTGGAGAAGAATAGAAATGCAATTCCTGCCTTTCTTCGACAGATTTACACCCTCATTATATCAAGATCACGTGCAGACCCTTCACAATATCCAACCATCATACCATTTGATAAATTGTATTACATGAATTTCTTGAACATTTAGTTACATTGATAATACTTATAGTTGATTTCTCTTACATTGTTAGTAATTTCTAAATGTTTTAATATGATTTTGTCCTCATCAAATCTTTGGAAAAACGCGTGACGTTTTGCTTAGAAACTAAGTTTTTGATGTTTCCCAGTTTTGGAGGGTTAAAGACTTGTAAATATAAAATACCTTGAACAATTTTTAGTTAGGATGAAAAAATAATTTTTTTTTTTTTTTTTTTATTTTTATTTATTTTTTTTTTTAATTGCGTTTACTTTTCTTGTCACATACAACTTTTCACAAGTAATACAATGAAACCTTGCGCAAGCAAGCTGTTACTACATTGTATATATTATTTCATAACCAATTAATTACAAATTTTGATTACCATTTTCACGATAATTTCTGATAAGTGATCAACATTTTAAGAAATACTTTCACTGTATCTTTTTAGTAGGAATGATTTCAACTTATTTTTAAACACATTAAAAGAATTAGA
>JAQIXW010002506.1:0-15291 GCA_034700685.1 Willowsia buskii | reverse complement strand
GCTTCTTTGGTTTGTAGTGATATTTATATAGTTTGAAAGATTCCAGTTCGCCGCCTTACACATAAAAGGAAGTAGTAAGTGGGAGAAGAGAAATGAAATGGCAATTATAGAAGCTTTAAAATATGTACTTAAGATTGGAATTTATCTCTCTAAGGGGTTTCTGTTAAATTAACATGACTTTGCTGCACGGGTGCGTGATTGTTTTTTATAGAAAACATGTACTAACGACTTCCGGTTCTTAAGTTTAAATGTAGCTATTTTTACTTTAATTTGTAAGTTCAAATCGCTTACAAACCATATAGTTGAGATATTAGAATATACTAAATTATGCTCCTTAGTTGTTTTAGTTGATGTGATGAATGGTTTTTGAATACAAACACGGTTTTCAGTGTTATTTAATTCCGACCATTACACAAACTAATACATGGATGATTACATTATGATGGCTTTTGTCTATTAATATTTGTCGGGTAGCGGTTTTCTCACTTGTTGATAGCTCACTTAAATATAATATGAAGCATAGGATACGTGAGTGGACTTTTTTAACTTGGCAAAAACGGCCGAAAAATCTGATTCCGAAAAGTGATAACGACTTGACGCTTTCGATGTCAGCCCAGCTTCATTTCCGTATCCGGAGCAATGAAACAACATGCAAAGCACCTCATGGCTAACGTTCAAAACGCAACAGGCACCCTTTCCTCTCCCTTTTCATACAATTCTTATAAAGCCTTGAAAATTTAAAGCTATAATGCGTTGGGTGAATGTCCGAAAACCAATTCTCGGGAAAGTATGCACTACCAAATGCACAATAATACTAGGTATATCAAAAATTGTTCGTTGTATTTTCCACGTTCATCCGGCATTCGACAGCAGACGAAAACATGCAAACCGGTCGATTCGCCGGTAAATTTACATCCTTCTGGAGTCCGTTGGAGAGTTTGAGTACTTAAATTCAAGACGACCCGGTTCCCTGCATGCGAAGATACGATCGTGAAATGAATTTAAAAACCATTTTTTAGGCAAAACAAAACTGGCTCAACAGTTTACGCTCATATTCAGCTTTCCTAAGGGGCTTTAAATCTTATATACAAATGTATACAAACAGGTCAAGTCCATGAGCTATTTTTAATGAAGAATTGGAGTAGTCCAGGGTCTTATCACAATCATTCAGCAGCTGGCACTGCTATTTTGGCAATCATATTTTCCAGTTCCAGATACAATGCTCAGATAAAGAATAAACGTATAACGTTTTCTCTACTAGGAAATTAAGAAGTTGTTTAACGGGAGCAAGGTGAGAGCATTGTGTATAGATATATGCATGAAGCGACTCGGTAAAGTAAAATATCAGATAAAAATGAGAAATTCGGTAAAGGGAGAGTTTTCATGTCATAAATGGTAGAGAGTGAGTCCTTCAAGCTTTATTCCACCTTCCTTCCTTCTCCTCCTCCTTTTTTTACTGTTCTTGATCCTTCATGCTTCTCCCCACATGTCAGCCAAAACGACCACGGAACAAGAGCTTTTCCTGTTAAAATTGCTGGAGATCCTGACTGAAATTCGACTGGCTGACAGGAACATATTGCCGTGCTTTCTGACCTGATGACTTTTTACGCAAGAGGTAAAAAATACAAAACTAGTAAGTTTACCTGCAGCAGCATAATATCCTTCGCATTATATGTGCATTTCTTTATCTCTGTAAAATGAATGCATAAAATTTATTCTAAAAAATGGAGAGTGCACATGTAGAAATAACCTGGTCTGCCGGTGATAATAACAGTAATATAATGAAATAGATGACCACCTGGCACACTTAAAAATGCACATGCTTCTACTTCTCAAATAATACTCTTCGCCTTTCAGTTTCATTGTGGTGATCATTACAAATGGGCTTGGCAGTACCTACCTCTACCTACTGACTTTATTACTATGTACGCTGCACTGTTAACGCAACTGTAGCAGCAGCGTCATATTCAACTACTCAACTGTAAAGAAGTCAGGTAGACGAACAACTTTTGCTTTCTTTTCAGATGTGCACATATAGGTAGTTTAGCCATTACCAATGTAACCACTCTCTCATGATATAACCTCAGATACACATGTACCTTACTTTTTAGTAGGGAGCATCAAGGTATCATATCATTCGTATCGTTCATTTCATATCATCATGTCAGCCTGTCATTCATTTTCACTCTGCATACCTATGCTTGCATATATGTAAATGCATACAGATACCGAGATAACTTTTACTGTTTTTTTAACGATAAGGGAATGCAATGGCAAATATGACTGTCATCGTCATCCACTCTCGTTTTCCCTTGCTCTTGTGCCTAATGAGGACAGAAGGAATGTCATGGCATAACGAGGCATAAATTCGAACACAAAGGTAGAAAAAAAAAGATGTTAGAGAGGAATATCAACTTTTTGTTGGACATCTGTACAGGTATTTTTTGCTATAGCATGGGTTATTATTATGTCACAATTAGAATACAATCAAAAAGGCAAAAAAGCGAGAAAAGATCTAAAAGATGTAGGGAGTGCAGATGCAGAGAGTGAACTTATTTCTAAACCCTTTCCTTTTTCATCATCCCCTCCATTCCGTCATCAACATCAAAGCTACCCTCCACAATGGCAACAGTATGATTATTTTTCCGTGTGTCATTCATCATCACCACGGCCAAACCCTACCGCAGCAGTACTCCACTCCAAGATTGTAAATTACTGTCGTTTTTATTATTTCGGAATTATTAGTGTATGAACGTGTACCTGATGTCCTGCATACCTGTACGCACCTTGTCTTTTTAATGATCATTTGTTTGCTTTATGCATTTATATTCCATTCTATGCTGATTGGGGAAAGGGGGAAAGTGCGTAGAGAATTGAATGAATCGACACATGTCCTATATGATCGTGAAGTGGACAAGTACTTACAAGTTGCAACGCATATCCATGCATTTCTAGTGGTTTGTCATCTAATTAGTTTTATTGGAGCCTGTGTGAATTAACGAACTGCCAAATGGTCTGCTTTTAGTAATTGTTCGCCTTTTCGATCACCAGTTTTATAATTTGGCTTGTTAATCTGTATAGCCGTACCTGTACGAGCAGCAGCAGAAACACCGGTTCAATTCAAATGCAACTTTTTTTTACTACGCATGACTAATAAAAATATGGAAAACCAATACATGATGGGGATGAAAATGAAATGGGATGTTATGTGATGATAAGTGGAAGACAAAGAATTAGCATAAGAAATAGAGAGTCCTACCTTAGAAAACAATTAAATTGGTAATTAAAGATAGAACACACACGGAGATTTGCATATTAATTGCGTTAGTCGGGAACGAGAAAAAGAAACAAGATTTTGTTTTGTATGTGACTACACGTCACACGTGCATCGGTGTGAGATGGAGATTGCGTTGAATTTCGATTCAAAATCAGCCGATCTATTCAACAAGTATCTGTGAGGTCTATGCTAAACTCTAATAATTTGTAATTTAATATGAGTATGCATAAATTGTCTTATCTATTAGGTTGATTTAATTATCAAGCTTATGGGAACTTGCAAAGGTAAAATATTCTAAAGGATTCTCTTCAATTTTTAATGCGGTGGAAGTGAATATGACTGTGACAGAATAAATTATAAATTTAGTGCATCTAAGCATTCGAGTAAAAGATTCAAATCAAGATCGATCTCTTGATTAAAGATAGTATATAAGGCTCATAAGTAGTCTTGTTAATTTTTTTGACTTCCTGACTCCTTCAATGTTCTGTTTTTTTCTTCTTTCAAACGTATGATTATTCAGTCAAGCCTTTACCAATCACACTATTATATATTTTACGTAATAGTGTAATTGAAGCATTTCCCTTCGTAAACTTGAACTTAGGATGGTACACTCATCGTTACTCCCAGGCACAAAATAAGGGAGAATATAGATAATAGCCGTAACAATAAAACGAAGTGTACAGAAAACAATAACAATATCCCGTTTTATTATACTCGAAACGCCAGAACAGGATGACAGATGTTCTTCCTATTTTTTTACATTTTCTTCCTGCCTTTAAGCGTTCATATGGACAAGCAAAAAAGTAGATATACCTATATCAATATTGAATATGGGATCCTTGGCTTACAACTTTATTGATTTGATAACACCATCTATCTCTCAACCCTACCACCATCCTAAAAAGCCCAGCCTAAAAAATGCTTTACACGAGATTTTTACAAGTTTTGCTCTTTTTTCAGTAAATAAATACATGCGTATCATTTTCCCACAAATCCTTTGAAATAGTTATCCTTTAAAAAGCTACAATTTCAAAACAAGACATTACAAAGATGGGAAACAAAAACAAGACCCACCACAATTTCCAGAGATTACTCTACCGCCACCGCTGCCACCCTCACTAAAATCGTCATTTCACAGAAAAATCTCATTCATTCATTGTGCTTATCGCAAAATAAGCAATAACTAACTCATATTAAACCTTAAAATATGGAGCAAACACGCACAGACTGGTATACACTTGCATACACTCGAAAAGTCATCTCCTCATCATAACAGAATTCCTAGTAAAAATGCCGCTTTTCCGGAGTCACCTTTGTTGGAAAAGAATATAAACTGTGCACCAGTGAGCCACCAACAAAGTGGTAGTGTAGTAATTTCCTCTTTCCAAACTTAAGTAAACTAAAGAAAACATACCAACACAGTACCTACCTACCTATGTACTTTACAAAATGAAAGAGTCATAGAATGAATGAAAGCAAGAATGAATGAACAAGAGTAAATACATATACATGTGACAAAACCAGACATATAATATGATATATGGAAATTGTTCGTAGTATTATGGTCGAATGTGTCGTCTTTTTGTGAATGAATGGACCCGGGACAACTCACTCAGACAATACGTACATTTTAGTGTAAAGCTCATATCTCTCTAAGCAAGTGCCTAAGCTTCTGCACAAATATTAACATTTTACTTGTTGTTAACTCGTCTCTTAAAGCTTCCCTGATTTTCTGAGCAAACCTTGGCTCATTTTTGTGATATATTGTTGCTATTTGCATGAACTGATGTAGATATATAATAACCGAAGCCGTTTATCATCTTGTTAAGTACATCCAGAGTGAATTCTCTTATTTCATATACGCAAAATTCGTTCGTTTACAACTGTCTGACTTCCTTTTACATAAAGCTACATTTACTCTTGCTATTGGTGTGATAATGTTTTATCGCAATAATCACAGTGATAAATACCGAAAATCCTCCAAAACACTGACCTCAAATACTGAAGAGACTATTTTTCTTTTGTGAGGGAACTTATTTTGGTTTTGTTTGCCATTGGACCGTTTTTCTTGGAAAACGACATTAATGATCAAAAGATTCCTTATGGATAGAATAAAGTGCATGCGATGGGATCATTCACTCAAATTTAACAAAGACTTAACCTTTCATGCCAAAGATGTATGATTCAAGCATTCTATAACAGCCGACTTCCGGTCAACATGTATGAACAATATTTTTCATGAACTTACATGTAAAGTGTAGCAAGTTTATATGTGCTCAGCAGCAGATCATTGCTGCATATAACAGCACAGGGAGTTCAAAGGTCGAGAATTTCAGGATACAATTCAGTGCAACAAGAAAAAGACACATAATATACCATGTATGTATTGTTTGTTCGTCGTGTGGATGTACACCTTGTTAAGTTGATCTTAGAGAGAGTGAAATAAAAAGTAGATCTTGTGAGGGTTTCAGTGAATGAACCACACAAGAGACCATAGAGACTTGGCGCATATGTGTATAATGTGTATAGTAGTAATCTATTCACAATTCTGAATGAAAGAGTACACCAACTCAAAAAACGTGTATTTTTCTAGTGTGCTTCCTCCATCAAAGTTTCTTGGGAAGACCATCCCCACCACGACTGCTTTGGTTCATTTCTTCGTGCATGAATTCCGATGAGGCGATTCTGTAACAATTCTGTGGTACCTACAACTTTCTCACCCTTCACTAGTTCCTCTCTTTGTTCTTTCGACAGCACGCATCAGATTATGAAACCTATTTACTACTTGTTCTACTCCCAAAAAACAACAGATTGCATTGGCTCCAATCAAGCGACTTCCTCTGTTTCATGAATGAGCCTTTTCTTCTCTCCCACCATCTACAGCAAAACAATGTAATAAATCTAGTTTATTTCCACTACTAAAATCCTGCTCTGCTTTTTACAACTGCATGACGAGAACGGAAAAACAAGTAGCTAACCTTCAATGGAGTATTTTTTTATTTAGACATCTAGAAAAACGCTCAGTTTCCGGTGACATTGTAAAATGTTGCTTTTGTATTCTTTTTGAAACTCTCATTTATATATTTTCTGCTTATCAAGCCATTCAAGACTTCAAATCTGCAATTAAGAGGAAATAAAAATACATTCCAAAAACAAAGGTAATAGTGCGCCAGCTTATATTTATTGCGAAATTCTTTTTTACGTGACTATTTTCATGCTTCACATATGTTGTAGCGAATTCATATATGTCCTTGATTCCGCAGCGCAGTACTTCCATAGGAAATACCAGACTTGGAGACCTTCAAAAAGCACCTTTTCGCTTTTCATAAACAAAGAGTTTCCTTTCCCACCTAAAATTCTATGACACATGTCACATTTCATTTCAAGAGCAACAACAATGAAAAATGCAGCATTATTATTTTGAAAAAATATAAATATATGTACCCCATTTTTTTCTCCAGTCATATATAAAATAAAAATTTACGTTTCTATAAATGCACCTGCAACATCAGGTCTATCATAAGATTTTCACATGATTGGACCCTCTCCTCCTTTTTATTCATTCCCAGGAATCGTCACATTCCCATTTTTACAGAAAACAAACAGTATTATATGAGAGTCAAGAGTCCTTCATTGAATCACCATTCTTCAGAAATGGAATTATTATGAATTGATGTGAACCGGTGGAAGTAGTTTTCTACGTCTCCCATATGCTACTTCCTGTCTTCATCTTCTCTCTTAGCAGCGTAATCTCCTTATATTTTACTGACACACTAACATTGAACATATCTCAGGTTCATTCAAGTAGTAGCTACTGCAAGTATTAAGGATGCAGTGTAATCAACAATGACCCAAACATTTACAAAACAGACCAGGTACTCAAATATTCCATTATTACGTCTTTGAATTAAAAATGAAAGTTTTGCTGATTATATTCTATTTTTTTAGCTTGTGACCTTAAGATTTTTTTTGCTTAAATTGTGCATGTTGCAAATATAATATGAAAATATGGCATTATAATTAATGCTGCTCATCCTTATAATTATAGATCAAGCAAGACGTGAAGCCCCAGCTACAGGTGAACATGTTAAGTCGAAAATAAAGTCATATTTATTGCCGGTATTTAATAATTTAATGAGAAAACCTACTTTACAAGGCGGTTTCATGTCAAAAAATGTTTCTTTGTTGTGGATTGTTGCATTGACGCTCTTTTTTGGCAAACATGGAGTACGGAGTTCAAATCTGAAAAGAAAGTCTCTTACTTTGGAGGCTACGCTTTTTCCACAAGCATTTTTATTCACCTTGTGTGCTAACAACAAGATGAAGATCTTTTCAAGGTGAAAAAATGTAAAAGTCAAAGGATATTTTGCGCTGTTGTTTGTCGAACCATGGTGGTCATGCTAGAAATAAACAGAAAGAGGAGTAATGGAGTATGTAACATGTTGCAAAAAGGTGATGAAGATGAAACAGGATTTACGAAATAATGTGAACTTTTTGGCAAACCATAATATAAAGCAGCACTCATATAGAGAGATCTGCAATATAATATGAACATTTGGTCTGCTGAGTGTCCGCCATATTAATTTTTTGGGAATGCTCCCAAGCTCAAATCGTAAAGTTGGCATTGTTGATTAAATCAACTTGTTCATATAAAAAATCTTTCCACTGACAATGAATCCGATTGGATTAGATCACAGGACTTGATATAGAGCATCCAAAATAAAATGTATAGTATACACAGCTTCAAAATATTTCATTATTAAATTAAAACAATACCTATTCTCATTTTTTACATGCAAATACTCTCCCATTGACATAAACCATGCATTCGTAAGGTAGCAATAAACATTTTAGCAAAAACAACAATCTCGACGAATTTGATTTTATCTGCATGTACTCAAACAAATATTGCGTGTATAAAATACTCTGTGCATATCTAAACTATTTAGGTAACTTATGAGCGCCAATTTTCTCCAAAAGAACAAAAAAGAACTTTTGTAGGTCAACGATGGAGCGAACGTTGAAGTATTGGAAAGCGCTGGAATATTTTTACCTCGCATACTACACTTCTTATATTCTAATCAACTTACTCCAGTATCATAATCTTATGCACCATCCATCCATCTACTGACTTCCCTTTGGCCAAAGTAACGACATAATATTAATATTTAACAAAAAGTATACTACTACTGCAGCATAGTTCTGTCTTTTCACAAGAATATCATCCTACCATTTGGTAATATGCCACCACATACTAAACCAAACCATATTACCACAAACTATAAGCCTCTGTTTCTAAATCTCAACAAACTTCTTCTCGTCATACCTCCACAAAAACTGCCGCTCAGTAGACAAAGAAATTTTTTCTCTCCTCTGTAGCATTGATGTTGTTAGAAGTGCTTCTTCTGATTTGTCCATCCCCACCAACCATTCCATCCAAACCACATTTCCAGCACATCTAACTATCAATACTTAACTAACTACACTACACTTTTCAACAGGAGAAAAAGCAGTAGTTGGTATGTGTTGTGCTGCGCATACTAGCAAAATACCAATTCAAAAACTGCATACATGAGCTCCTCTCTTCAATTTATCCAGAGAGAAGGGAAGCAAGCAGGTAATAAGTATAAAAAGCAAACAATTTTATTTCATTGAATCAAAAAAGGAGAGAGATTCCTTTCGAAGAAGATTACTGCATATTGTTATATATATGCTAGGGGTAAGTAAGGTGTGCATCTGCAACACAGTATATGAGTAAATAGGTATACAGGTACGGTGTACACATCGTAGTAAAGGTTAATAGTAAAAATGCATCTTTCTGATCTGTGTGTAAAAAGACAGGATAATGATGATTATATGTTAAGTATTGTAATGAGATTGTTGCATGCACTTATCTTAACATACAACCACATTCACTACTTCTTGTTAATGTGTGCACCAAACTACACAAGCAGAAGCAGACATGCTTTTTCTTATATGAAAAATAGATGACTGACTGCGGGTATATTTACGTTTTATCTATGTAAAAGGGTTGACTCGAAATTGGGCATCTTTGTCAATTCTATACATGTAGCCCATACATTTATTGTTGAATAGAAAAAAAGACTGTGTGAAAGGAGATGCGTGTGAGCCGTGAAGAGAGGTAGAAACAAGACTGACAGGAGTGTAGTAATAGACAGGAGCTTAAAGGGGAGCAAAAGACGAGAAGAGGTAGCCTAAATCCACTTTGTTAAAAAACAACACAGCAGCGTAAACATTAACAGGACAAGTTAAGATAGTGGCTGAGGCTGACAGCAGAAGAAATATTATATCTGTACAGAGAACCACTGAATATTATAACACGTATGGAGATGAAGCAATCCCCACCAACATGAATTCTTGCTTATAGGGACAAGATGACTTGTACATGGTGAGATTTCGTGTATCTTGTCAGTGGAATTCAACTGGTGGTGGAAACAGTGGTTTGGTATATAATTTGAAAGAATGCACATGTTACCCAAATTCAGAATCTGGTTCTGGTCTGGTCTGTTATATGTGTTAAGAGATGATGTGGAAAGATGAGAACTGAGAACCCTAAAGCATACACATAGTACGTTTTCTTCTCAATACTTGTAATGCTGCATGGATGAATGTATGAAAATGTATGAACTTTACCTACATCAACAAGATCATGATGAGGACGAGAATGGGATTGCATGCATAGGTGGCCAATATGTAAAAAGAGAAAGATGATGATGATGACTTTTTTTCGCGAATGTTCGATTTTTCTTAATTTTTCTCTAAATATTGTTTTCAAATATGGGGAAGGAATTTAATTTTACGGGATTTCTTTACATCATTGTGCTCCTCATGAATAGGGCTACCTGGACATGTTTCAAACCTATACTTTTTCGCATTTTAACATGTGCAAAAATGTGCAAATTCGAAAAATTTCAAATTTTTGAATTTGGAGTTGGAAATTTCGAAATTTTTTGATGAAATATTAAAATACGCGTTTTAAAATACTATATTACCATTTGAATCCATATTATTGATGAGCTTTTTAGGTGGAAACCACCTATCAAGATTTCGAATTTTATGGAAATTTCAGTTCTAGAAATTTCCAGAAATTTGAATTCAAAATTTTAAAATTGATGCATTATTGTATTCAGCATAGTCGACTTGATAAGTGGAATGTTTAAAACCAAACTTTCTTGGTGTGGTTTTTGCAATAATTCCGAGGCAAGTTTTTACATCCGCCATATTTGCAAAATGTTTTACAAGGGTCTTTTTCCTAGAATAAGGGACAAAAAGTTACTATTCAAAATTTTATATCCTTGCCATTTCAATATGAAACACGACTGACTGAAAGAATTTTTCAAAATGTCAAAGTTCATGCCGTAAGCGATGATTCTAAAATTTACAATTTCCCAATCCGCCATGTTGGATAGCCAAAAGAATGCTTTAGTGTAGAATTAGCAAAAAATCTCTGCATTTCATGAACAAAATGTCGATGTTTGTATGATATTCATAAATGCTGCTAACCATTTAATGCATATAGCAATTTAACCAACTGATTACATAATTGATATTTTATTAAATTAATGTTCTTTAGCTAATTACAATGTGTAACTGCTGCTGCATTACGCGTGATACCAACTTTCGTTCTGTTTCCCATATATCTGTATTTCGAACGTGAAATGTTCTTGCATGTTCGACTATGTGTATGTATAACTCTAAACAAGCGGGACATTACATAATATGGAGTGTTAATTGAAGGACTTATGAAACATCGAAACGAAAAAGACCTGAATATAATCATGACTTTCTCTTATCATGGACATATATTTATTTTTTAACGATTTGTAGTGCTACTGACTTCAGTAACTCTTGCTAATAAACGGGAGCGTTACAACGCAGACAGGAAGTAGCGCCAGACTAAAATATTTCATAGGTTTGTTTGAACAGCATATACTACATAATATGCAATACCTTTGAATGAAGTGGAATACAACTATCTAATAACTATCTACCTTGGTTTTTTTTACTGAAAGTTGATAAAGGAAAGCTTACGAGTAGTTTCTGCTTTACTTTACTAACCTTAATTTGAAAATAAATCATATAACTAGAAGCATTAAATTTGACTAGTGTGCAATATTGGATATTGGACAATGTACATACGAACTATAAGAAGTCTAAACTAAGTGTTGTCTCAACATGCCCCGTTGCATGAACTAAATGTGATGTGAACAGAACCTGTATTGAGTTTTGCACAATCTTGAAGTTGCACTTTGTCGAAGCAATATTCTCAATGTGCCCCGTGAATTTCACTCACCTTGATATGCTATATTTGCATAGATAATTAGATTAAAGCTGATATATTTCGAAATGTACGGTTTTTTTACGTGGTTTATTGCATTAAATATCATGGTTATATCACTGAAGCCTTAAATATTTGGTTTAACTATCTATGAGAATTTTTACAAGTGCTAACATCAAGACCAAGAAAATTCATTCATGCTTATATTACCTTCATAAGATAATGTAATGTATCCAAGTAAGCATCTCATAAAAACTGGAGTAAATAGCCATACATATTATAATATCATATCCCTTGCGGGCTTAAGTGCCCTTTCCAGTCTTTTCACCAGCTATCATAATCAAGTCCAACATCCGCAGCCCTTAAGTTATTTGCCTTGAAGCTATCTTTGTATGTATGACTTGCATCGCATCGCTGTGAGTCAATCTCGAGAAAAATTACATAAAAAAGCCGAGAGTGGAAAAATTCCATTCCATTTTTTCTTCCCAACAAACTCAAATAAAAACAACCAAACATAGGTAATCACCGACCAGCCAAACACTAAATTCATACCGTTGAATATATGTACCATATTATACTATAATATACGCATTAGGTAAATTGAAATACGTATTCAATTCATCGAAATTCCCTTCTGCTAAGTTTCCGTGCATTTTGAACTTCTTATTCTTCTAACCAAGAAGTCTCCATCATCCCTTCATTCCCATCTCATCTTCCTTCTCTCTTGAGGCGCTTTTATCACCTTATCATCATCATAATAAGTACAAGCGAACATACTTGCTTGGAGAAACGCTGTATATGTTATCATCATTGAGAAAAGTAGAGATGTAAAGATACAGCTACGAAACGAAGTATACGTAACACAAGAAATTTCAAAATACACAAAAATGAGCTTGTTTTCATTTTTGTGTTCCCTTCATCTTCATATTTCCTTCGTAGATGTGATAACATTGAAATCCAGTAATATGATATTACTACACATTTTCCACAAAGAATGCACAACTCTTCACAAATGCTCCCACCACAGGTCAAATTACATACATCATCATCCTCTGTAATCTCTCTCCAGTGAATTTCCTAAGAAAACAGGACAAAGGCTGTGGATAAGTTATAGGGACGAACGAAGAACATAAAGATTGTTATATAGCAGGTCTACAGCATACTTACATTTACAAAACCATCAGCTGCCAAACGCACCAAGGAATATGATAATATTGTAACTCAATACGACAAAGCTGAAGAGTGTGTTTATTTAATTGGCAGACCATGACCACACGATTTCATTCACAAAAATTGTTCATGCACTCACAACCACTCAATTCAATATCAATATATAACAGTCTTCACTGGTGCAGTTTCTTTTGTTTGGAATTAAGAAGCTCTTTAGGTCGATTTCCGGATATCTAAAACAGAATGCATTATGCCTTGAGTATTTGCATATAAACTTGCACAATTGTAAATTATTCTCCGTTGAGTATTAGTTGCCAGCCAATACTAATGGAACGTCACCGTATTGCTTTGTCAATGAGTACAAAGTTGAAAGTACTAGTTCCAGTCCAGCAGATATAATTTGCGATTATTGTAAAACGTTACAATAACTTATGGATAGTAACGAGTCAATGAGGAATCCGTTTTCCAGGAAATCAAAATTCCTTGTACATGTAGAACAAACACTCAAGATTACAATAATTATCGAATGGTCATGTGGTTTGTTGCTGGTTGTCTCATAATAATATGACTTATACCAACTATTATTGTATTCTTTTTGTGTATCCGGCAAATTGACAACTATAAAAGATTTAAGGAATGCCGGGATGTGGTTGATTGTTTGGATTTCTTGGTGTGTAATTTTGGTTCAATTATGGATTATATAGGTTTAGTTACATTTGGTCGAATATTTACTTTCATTGAAAACTCTCAGTATAAACTGTGTGGTCGTGGTATATTGATGTAACTGGGTAAGAATAATTTGGAAAAACAATACCACATCAATAAGAGGTGGTGTGACAATAAAATGGCCTTCGTGACCACAACAAAAGCTAAAATTGAATTGCTAAGCTAATCCGCGGATACCGTGGTCATGTTGATTTTTTTTCAAATTCAGACATGAGGAATTTTATAATTTATCCAATACATATAGTTAAGGTATTTAAATCACAGTAGCATTGATTAGAAATGTTGAACTACTTTTCAAACTCAGGACATTTGTTAAAAAAGCCATAACTTAGAGCTATAACTATAACATACAACCTTGCATTATAACGCATGATCATCCATTAAAAGACAAGAAGCTTCAAGTAATAAACTTTTGCCAACACTCATAAGATTCAAAAGGAAAAGAAAGTAGACTCAAAGTGGTTGGTTTGGAATAAATAGCTTACTCATAATCATACATAAACATAATATTTATATAATCATTCTTCATTCATCATCAATTCATGATATGAATATAATATGGCGCATGACTTGATTTTTCCTCACGCGACATATTATGCAGCATTTTCTACGTCGATCAGCCAGCATCACCCAATACCCCATTCTGAAATTTTTAGAACTCTTCTTTCATTCATTTTTATCTCCCATTCATTTGATTAAGACTTATGTTTGCATACCAGACGTACAATTCACTTCGTATATTTTTCTGAAAAATGGAAAAACCTTTGCAACGAAACAAAGAAATAATTCCAGCAAAATCTCATTCAGCATAAGTTTTATAAATCGTGGTTTCATTTGAATAGTAATTAATAAACAAAATGTAGTCCGTTATCATGCTCCCTGACCTTTACTTTTTTAATCCATTAGCCTTTTACAACACAGCCGACAGCAAGTTATGCATGATGATTATGATGAGTCTATTAGCACAAGTCCACAAATTTTTTGTTAGCACTTTGTTGAGCAAGGGGACAAAATAGGGCATCGTTTGTAATCGTAACAAATCCACTTGAATACAAGATCAAGAACCGCTTCTATAATTTTTTTAAACCTACATATAGGATATTCCAGAGAGGGGCTTCTCCAAGACAAACAGAGGGTTGAAAGTTAAAATGCAAACTTCTCATTTGCTTCATCTTAAAATGCAATCCCGGTTTTTTGATGAGCAAGAAAATGTATGAGTGCAAATGAATGAACTGTGACGAAAATAGAAGTGAGCTTTATGTTTTGTGAATAGGCATACTTACTTGCATCACTTTGCCAGCTAATAATACATCAGTTTTTTAAAATAGTGCGAACCTCACTCTGATGAGTGATATGATCCAAAAAAAGCAACAATTTTATTACAGTTTTTAAAAATGTATCCTCCCAGTGGAGAATGTTGAAGGAATCAAATGCGCTAAGGATTCAATGTGTTACCGGCATTCCTAACGATGCAATAATATGCAAAAAGTTCATGAAAAATCTCATGTGCGGAATATTTTTGAAAAGCGTTCTAAAAATAGCCAAGAAAAAGAATGAATGAATCAATAAGAATGTTTATTTGCTTACCTTAGTTTCTTATCGCTAAAAGGAAAAACTGCAATTCCGCATTAAAACAACAGCAGCACTCATGGTCAGAAGTCAGAAAAGAGAAGCAAATGTATAAATTGTTTTATTCTCGAAAAAAAATCAGACTTCGTGTTGCATTGCTCTGTGCCAAAACGCTGAGAGAGGGTGTCATTGATGCAGATGTGCTAAAAGACCATTAACAAAATCATTTATTTTTCTTAGAATTTGACAT
>JAQIXW010002505.1:0-15293 GCA_034700685.1 Willowsia buskii | reverse complement strand
GAACTGTTTCTCGACGGACTGGATGAGTTGACCTCTGAAGAGGATTTGAAACTTATGAAAAGATTTCTTAAGGCTATCGTCAAGTTTCAAACTGGCAGAGGAAATGTTTACGTGACCGCCAGATCACACTTGCAAGCAGATTTGGAGGAGACTCTGGGAGTGGCAGCTTACGACATTTTACCTTTCTCTTCTGAAAACCAGATTGAGTTTTTAAAGAAATCTTGGATGGAGAAATGGAAAGTTGAAGATGAGAAGAAGTCTGAATTATTGAAAGGATTTGCGAGAAGATGTTTGCAGAAAATTACGAGAATTTTTAGCTACAAAGTGGGAGAAATAATGGGTATTCCCTTACAGTGCTTTCTCCTTGCCGGAATACATGAAGAGGATGCAAAGGAAGTTTTAAATAATGAGATATTGGATAAAGATCCGATAATCAAAAACTATTCAATTTATGACTTGTTAGATAAATATATCGAGACTCGTAAATCATCGCGCGCAGACTGTAACTGGGAAGAAGTAAAAAATTTGCATATTTGGAAAGCGTTGGAAGTGCAAGTCGGACTTGAATTTGCCAGCAAATATGCTGATTTTAAGAAACTGAAAACTGAGTTCCCTGAAGAGTACTATTCTTTTGGAATGTTAACTAAATCTGCCAATGAGCCAATTTTCATTCATCAAACATTCATCGAGTTTTTGGTGATCTTGTGTTTTGGAGAGTTAATGAAAAGCGTGAAGTTTGACCTGGAATCTTCTCAGAATCCATTGTTAGAAGAAATGATAAGGCGCCTAGCTAACGATGTCGTTTTTAGAAGGTTTGCTCCAAAGACAATGCGTTTCCCGACGAGTTATCCCAGTTACCTTATCACCCAAAGTAGTTTTGTTGACCTTCAGAGGCTCAAATTTCCAAATCAAGTTCATTTATATTTTTTTAACGAATACCACAATAGCAATAAGAAATCTATAAACCCAGTAACTTCAAATAAACTACTGACAAAGAGTCTGGAATTCATATACAAGGACGCGTACTACATTCTCCTATGCTGCATTTCTAACAACTATATTTACATACTGAGATTTATCAAAAACCTTTTTCAAAATGGTTGGGAACAATACAAAAGTTTAGCGGAGCCCTCCATTGAATTAGATTTGTTTGATGAATGCCCAATCGTTCTTTTAGTCTTGATAGCTGCTCGCTCATCCTCAGTCCAAATTATGAAGGAACTTGAAGGCATTCTAGTAAAGTGCGATAAGAAATTATCTGAAGTTGAATTTCCCGTTTCTAAGGATTTCAAGCTAACACCTCTTCAAATAGCTGTAGAAAGGGGTGATTATGAAATGTTTGAATATCTCCAAGGAAACTATGATTACAAGCCGGAGGAACTACTTTTATGGTGCACTAAGATGACCTTATATAAGGACAGCTACGGAGTAAAAGAAATCCAAGAAATTTGCCAATTTTTAATTTCCAATATGAGCAACTTGTCCGGAGTTGATTTTAATTTGGCCCTTGAAGATGCCATTTACGAGAGAGGTGTTCATCCTGAACTAATATCTTTTCTTTTGGACCAATTCAAATTGAAAAGCTGTAAACCTAACGTGAATAGATTTCGAAACGTGAGACATCTTCAATCCAACCCAAAAGCGGAATCACTAGTTAAAAAACTGATTAAAAATGTTCTTCTTGAAGATGTACGACATATAAATAGACGTATAGACGACAGCTTGTTAACGAGGATGTTGAAATCTTCTGCACGAGCGTTTTTGTGCGGAAGAAGAAGCATGTGGAGATAACTTACTTACCGCATTAGTTGAAAGGAGTCGAGGTCCTGTAGTCTTAGAAGCTTTGGGGAAAGATAAACTTTTTTACAATTTTAAAAACGAAGAAGGACGGAACGCACTTCATGTTGCGGCAAAAAGATATGGCAAAATGGATGTAGATGTCATAGAATATCTACATTCGAAGGGAGTTCCTCTGGAGGAATATGACTCGGAAGGGAACACTCCACTCCTTCTAGCTCATGAGCATTTAGAAATGATAGAATGTTTCTTAAAAGTTGATGCAAATGTGTGTGCATTAAATATAAAGAATAAGAAAAATCTGCTTCACTTGATATCTTCACATTACTATCCTGACGAAGACAACATTGACACTCATTTACGTGTAGTTAAAAACTTGATAGACCGCGGCATTGACGTAAATGCGAAAGACTCACACTCAAAGTCAGAAGGACGGTTTCCACTTCTTACCTATTTGCTCTACAATGGTAAGTCCTAAAGTACTAGCTGTTATAAAACTATGATAATTTTAATTATAACAAATCATAACCAGACATGGCAAAAACCCTGGGTTTTTAATAATAAAACCCAAAACCCAGGGTTTTACGGGTTTTATTGGGTTTTAAGAGGTATTAGGGGTTTTAAGGGTTTTATGCATGCTTATATATGGGGCTACTTTTGGCGGGTTTTCTATGGGCCCATTTGAATGCATGCTGAATTTGATATTACCCAGAAACCCAACCTAAGTGGTAATAAGTGGGCGACCCAATAAAACCCGGGTTTTAATGGGTATGCCCATTTGATTTAAACCCCGAGCGCCATGCCTGATCATAACGCTTGAAATTTTGATTGTCTTTCATAGATCGGAGCTCCGTAAATTACACCATGATTGCTGATGTTCTCTTAGAACATGGAGCTGATGTAAATGCTTTTGATAACAAAGGCAATAACTTATTATTTTGGGGGGCTTATCGTAGGCAAAATCCTCACGTGCTTGAGTATCTTGAAGACGAAGGGGTCAAATGGAAGGGAATTTTAAATGACTCAGGTGACACCATTTTCCACATGGCTGCAAAAGGAGGAAGTATTCAGTTTCTTGAAAATATTGTGGAAAAATCGGATTGCGACGATGTGAACAAACTGAACAACGAGGGAAAAACGCCACTTTTGAGTGCTATGGCTTGCCAGGAAGGCAGCGATACTGTGACAGAAATGATAAACTTGTTTGCAGATAAGAATGAAGATTTTGGTGCAGTTGATAACGAGGGGAACAACCTTATATTTCTGGCTACTTATTATGGACAGGATGAGGAAGTACTTAAGCTTCTTGAAAAGAAAAATGTCGATTGGAAGTGTAGAAATAAAAATGGGGACTGTATTTTGCACATGGCAGCAAAAGGAGGATATGCTAAAGGACTGGACTATTTTCTCGCCAAGTCCGATTGTGTCGATATGAGTGCAAGTAATAATGAAGAAATGACGCCACTTTTGAGTGCGTTTACTAGAGCTACAGGGGACGCTGAGCACAACCTAATGGATCGTGCAACATGCATAAAAGATATGGTAGACTCGTTTAAAACGAATGAAATTCTTGATATAAATGCGGTGGACAAAGACGGAAACAATGCATTGCACCTTTCTCTCATTTCCGGAATGCCAACCGCGTTTATGGAATATTTAAAAAAACTTGGATGTAATCCAGAAATGCGAAACAAAAGTGGACAAACTTTCAATCAATTATTAAATATTGCCATGGAGAGTGATAGTTTTAAAGAATCCAGAGCTTGGCTCGATTATAAGTATAAAAACTATTCATGGAAATAGCGATATCTTAAGGAGGGAAGTATCTCTTTTACTTAAATTCCTGGAAAGATTTATTCCATTTGCATTTAAAACTTTGAAAATTTTTAATGCAGGATAATACAGAGTTATAGTTCTAAGATCCAACACTTCATCTACATTTGACTTATCGTTATTAATTTGTGACAATTGGTTTTTATTTAAAAAAAGTTTTGTTAACATAATTCTCTAATATGCATATTTAGCGAATTGAATTAAAATTTGAGTTGTAAAGATGTGAATAAAAAAATTTTTGAATGTGTGGTCAACGTCATTAAATCAAAAACATTTTTTTAATTGTAAATTGGGCATTAAATTTTGCATTAAAAAGTTCTTCATTTAGCATTAAGTTATTTGTTGAGAAAGGGCCTTATGATACGAAACTATTCAAAATTGTACATAAATATCGAACATGCTGTTATAAAAAATGAAGAAAATATATTCCGTAACCTTAAAACCATAAAATTTTTGAAAAAAATAAGTTGAACAATTTATTTGTCTTGGTTAACAATTTAATTATTTGAATACTCAATGGTTTGGACTTTCAATTATTATTAGCGTAGCGACTTTCTCTAAGAATAAACACCAAATTCTTCATTTTGTAAACATACTTTACAAATGCTGATTCATTTATTGTATGTTATCATTCATCAGTTAAAGTTTAGTCAGTGAAAATTTTGATGAAGGGAATCATAACATTTTAAATGTAGAGATATGTAATTAAAATTAATTTTTCTTCAGTAAAGTCTCCATATGAACAAATCTGATCTTCCTCAACTCTTTTACTCACTGGTCATCACCTTCATAAATTCTTAACAAAAAGAAACAGAAATACCACGTTATTTTTTTAAGTACAGTAAGTCAGGTGCTTGTAAATATTTCCTTAGAACTTCCTCCAACTTACCATCAAGATCTACGGTTCCACTTCCATCGGTATCAATTTCAGCAATGATTCCGTCAAGCTCTTCACGCGTCAGCTTATCATCCAGCGCCTTCAAGATCTCGCGGAGAACTGCTGTCGTGATGTAGCCATTTCCCTCCTTGTCGTAAAGACGGAACGCCTCCTTCAACTCCTGCTGCATCGCCTCGTCATCTTCCTCCTTAAAAAGGCGGCCGGCGATCTTGGTGAAAGCATCAAAATTGATTTTACCTTCGCCTACACAAATACAAATAATCAGCCATTAGAATACCCCTAATGACCAGCAGATAAGCATAAGTTCCTGAAAAGGTAAAAGTGGAGACTACATGAACTACGTATCTACTTATCATTTTGTGCTTATCCAACCGTAAAACAAATTCTTGCCTCTCGACACATTGCCAATGATTTCGGGGCCACTTGAGAATCTCATTTATTTCCGAAGGTTGAAAATGATATGTAATTGATGCTTATTTTTCTACTTAAACTACTAAAATCCACACTTTTTATAAAATATCTAATTTTTCAGCTATTTTTCTCGAGCTTAGCACGAGCTTGTCGGAAAAGAGACAAAAAGTGCAAATCCTGCATTTACAAACACACACACAAAAACGACTACTTTTTTCTCTGCTTTGTATCCTCGTTGATTACTCATCTTAAAAAATTATGCCTTCCACAAATTAGAAATATACATTTTCATTTGAGTACTTAAACTTTGACAATTTGTATAAAAGCTTAGTCAATGGCTTAACCTTTTTCCATAACAAGTTATTATTCATTATTTATCTCAATTCCGTAAAAAATTTGCCAGAGACGATTTACATTTAAAATTTACCTGTTATTTATTTTAAGTTAATAGGTTTTAGGTCCCGAATCCCAACGCAAAAACAACCCTGATCTTCCTTCACTTTCTGTACTCGTCCGCATACTTTAAGGATTCTAAAGTTTGCAGCAAAAAGTAAACGATATTTTAATAAAAAATGTGAAAGTTAATAAATTAATCAGGTGTTTTATTTCCTGCTATCACCTTCAACCAAATCACAACCCTTTCCGTAGCAGTGTAGTGTTGAAAACCCATTTCGTGTCAATTTCAACGATATTTTTCTAACAGCTAATCGTGCGTCAGCTTGCGATTCAGCGCATTCAGGATTTCCTGGGGTGCCTCGGTCATGATGTGTCCATTTCTCTCCCTGTCGTAAAGACAGAACGCCGCTTTCAGTTTTTTCTTCATTTCCTTGTGTCTATGGATCAATTTAAATTGCTTTCTGTGGAAAAGTATTAAGAAGAAAATATACATACATTACTAATGTTGAGTTCCCATTACCATCTTGCATTTACAAAAAAGAGCGTTAATTACAATTTGACGATGGCAATGCTTTGTATGTTGCGTAATAGCCTGTACTCCATATTTCCTCCCATTTCCCTTCTTTTCTCACATCTTAAGAAACCGCAGTTGTGTAACCGCTAAAACATAAAAGAATTAAGATTATGTTGATATTATGTTGTCAATAAGGCAGCAAATTCGTCAAAACTTCATTGTTAGTTTGATATAATATTTTTGTATTAGTCAAAGGAGCTTTATAGATAATCAGACTGCAAGAGTATTAATCGTCTAGTCCCAGCTTATTTTACCTATGGAACAAAACGATCACCATTATGGAAGCTTTAAAATGGTTTATTCTGAATTTGTTAGGGATTTCTTTCTTAGTTTGCTGCATCTTAAAATGTCCAATCAGATGCTATCAATCACTTTCACTTTACTTTAGACAAACGTAAGCAATTTTAACTTAATGTGCAAAATATTAAGGAGGCAGTAATTCTTCCACTGTAATAATTTAGCTAAATTTTATCCATTGAAATGCACAAACTTTTGTGCAGCAGCTGAGAAACCACAAACTGAAAAATACCCACACTCGCGCCACAAATCTGATGCAAAGTGAGACATACGGGAATCTTTGTTCTGTATTTTATATTGCTTTTAGAGTCTGAACCCAGATGTATTTACTTAAAAGCTTGTATTTTTCTGCTCACATCCCATGTAATGTAAAATGCATTACAGTTTTTATTCTAGTACGAAAGCAAACTATTTTATTAATACGTTTTAACAAAAAATGTATCTTAAAACTAAAGTGCTAATGATGAGCGAGGAATTGACAAATTACAAGTTACAACATTACTATTAAAAAATTCAGTTTTATCTACTTGCAATGAATTTTTGTCGCTTAAAACATGTTAAACTAATTGCATTGTCTTACATGAACATGAAATATGCATTAAATAGTAAATTTAGACGTAAGTCTCGTTATGAAAAGAATAACATACGCCCACATGTTCCAAACATTCCTGTTAAAAATACAACTCTATTTGTTTGCTGTGAGATATACCGAGCTGTAGTCTATTTTTACCCAATGTACACAAAAAATATATGTAATTCTGATCCACATATTCATTCATTGCTTAATGTTTATTCATTAAAATTTTGATTGAAGCAACGCATAACAAAATACAAACTGTTCTCATAATTTACACACAATAAAATGCAAATTATTTCAACATTTAATAAGTATTGGAATAATATTTTTATAATAACAAAAATCATTTGTGGCACCAGTTTATTTATTCATTCTGTTTACTAATTATAATAGCTAGATCAGTATATTATTTCGTAATCATAAACATCATATTTTTAAAAATATTTGTTTCATCCCCACGTCATTCATAAAATGAATCAATTATCTAGAAAGCTCATGTCTCAATGAAAATACAAATACAAGTATAAGCAAACCAAACCGATAAAAATCAAAGTAAATAAACAATATTGGCGAGGACCCTTCCTTACAGTTTCGCATGACATTTTTGCAGTGCAGTATAAATTATGCAGGTCACTTCCTGGCTCCACCTTCTCGTAGTAATTCTCTAAATTACTGAATGTATCGCTAGAATTAGTCTCATCCAAATACTTTGCTGTTCCAACGAGTTGCAAATCTACACAGCTTCCAAAATTTTTCGCTAGGTTTTCAAAAAACTTCTTCTTCTCATTCTCATTGTAGTTGTTAGGATGAGCCAGGCGAAACTGGAATGTCCACTCGGTTGATGGACTCAAACAATGGTCATCCATCCTTGACTTCCTCAGATTTATTGACGTATTTTGATCTCCAGCATCTTCCGTCAGACTGATAGGTTCACTGTCACGGATAACATAGAAATCTGAGCCCACCCTGTAAAGTGAAGTACCACTGTGGATCATGTCGAGCCATAAATGCTTCAAAGCCTCTTGAAATTCATCATGGTCCCGTTTGCGGGCAAATGAGTATTTCAGTTTCAGGTCTTTATTAATTTTGATGGCCGCCTTTTCAGATTCCTTTGGCATCACCGGTGCATTGAATTTTGTGGGCTCGCCGGACAAAAACTTATGAATTTCGACATTGAATTCGGATTGACTCCATTTCCATAAAGGCTGGTTTGGGGGCTCATTATCAAATTTGTGTACTATATATTTCTCTTCCAGTTTTGTTGTTTGGGATAACGGGTCATTGTAAATAGTAGTGAAGTGATCAATAACTTCAATACAGCGATCAGCATGTCTCCCCAATGCATCTAAGATAAAATCAATTGGAAATTTAAGATATCATATACCCACATTTAAAAAATAAATCTATCGTAAATATTTAATGCCATTTCATTACCTTTAGTTTTCTCCACATCATTGACATCAGCTTCTGCGAGAATGTAGTCTTCCTTTAATTTTCCGCGTACTTCCTCCAAATATATATCTGCGTGTGGAAACACCCTCTGGAGAAAGGCCCTCTTGATTATCTCATATTCCAGAAGTAGCATTTCCGCTTTTGTGTCAAAATCAACTTTCAGCGCTTTAGCCTTCGTCTCCAAATCGGCAGATGAGTTACCCTCAAATTTCTCCAAACCACCGGTCATCTTCGTCTTCCAATCTATCCTTTCCTTCGACTCCTCGTACTCATCAATTGACTTCCAAAGATTGAAGTGCATTTCCATTATACGTTCAATTCTCCCCAAGCCCAACTTCAGCTCGTCCTCGGCAGAAAAACCGGCAACGAAATGACGTAGAAAAGTTTTGATTTGGTTTAGAATATCTTCTAGTTTCCATTTTGGAAGAAATGATTTTTGATTCCCTCCAAATTGAGTATTTGCCAAGGTCCTAAGATTCTTAATGAAGGGTTCAAATGTATTTTTGATCAGGTCCTCCCTCTGCCTTGCCAAAGAAACTTCTTTCGTGTCTCCAATAAATTTTTCCTTGATTTTTTTCAAGAGCGAGTCATCTTTTGTTTTAAAGAGCTTCGCATCTGTGGGATCCTTAATTGTAAATGTAACAATTAAAGAATTCAAGATTTCGCTTATTTTGGAATTGGTATCATTCGAAACTAAGGCCTTCGCCGTTATTATAAGAATGTGATCTCTAGTGCTCTTAAGTTCCTGTAAGCACTCGTCTAATGATTTCTTGTCAATTTCTTTCTTCTTTTCACGACTTTGTAACTTTGTTTTCAACTTTTTAAGGTCCTCCAAAGCCTTTTCAAATTCAGCGCCCAGTTTTCCGACTTCAATAGACTTTTCAAGCAACTTGATTTGACTTTCTACTGCTTTCACTTTTTCATCAAAAAATGTGTTTGGGTTCCTTAGCTCGCTTCCTTGCAGTGAAATAGCCGCTTGGTGAACTGGAGTCATTTCCTTCACAGCTTCTTCTACTGCTCCGGTGACACCCATTATTCCACGGCTGGTAGCTCCCCCATCGGGTATGAGGGCAAGGGCTGCTAAACTTGCAAGCGTCCCTACAATTTTTGTAATGAGACCTCCCCTCTTCCAGGCTCCTTGTTCTTTTAAAATTGAGACAGTTTCCTTGAGCTCAGTCCTAAGACTTTCCAGCAGAGATGAAAACGTCTCGTCTAGTTCCTCCAAGCAGGAAGTGATCGCTAACTGTGTAGTTTCAATTTCCTTGTCAATTTTGGATTTCATGGATTTTTGGTATTCGAATAGATAGTGGGCATAAATGAAATCGAGCTTTGCTTCTTTAATTTCATCCAGCTTGTCTTTCATTAATTTTAATTTCTTTTCCAAATTAGTGACAAGTGGAGGAAACTCAAGAAATCTTTTGAGGTTCATTGCACGACAATAGTTGGAGGCAAGAACAAACTGGAAGACAGGGTCAATCCCCGCGACATCATGATTAGCTTCGTTGTAACTGTTTAAGTGATCTTGGAACTGGAGAACGTTCTCGAGATAAGATTTTGAAAATGGAGTAACGGAGAACGAGATTTCCTTTGGTCGAATATGGGAGAGGCACTCATCTACGAAGAATTTGGTGTCCAGTACATTCTCCAGTGTCCACTTATGGGAGGTCAAGATAGAAATGAGGAGATCTCTTTGGGGTAGATCCAGACTTTTTGTGAAGTCACTTAAGTTGCAGAGGTTGTGAGGATCCCACTTCAAATTGTCTTGTTCGGGAGGAGCAGAACCTCCATCTCCGTCATCCCCTTTGTCCTCATACTTCACCTCCTCAGATTCAACAGCTTGCTTCATTCCCCCACGTCCGCCCTTCCCCCCAATTCCTGAATCCCCAGTAGTACGCTCAACTTCCGGTCGAGAATCAGGCTCGTTTGGAGTAAATATCAAAATATTTCCAGGAGATCCACCGGCTCCTCCATTACCTCCAATTCCTCCAGCTGTACTTGATGTTAGAATCCCAGCTTCCAATATTTCCATCATGTTGTTTACCCCTTCTGACATCGTATTCGTCGGATTTATCTTACTGGTTTTGATGGACAGCATGCTACAAAGGAATCGTAAGTGGTTGCAGTCTTCAAGCATTAGCTTCTGATCTAAGACTGGTGATATCCCACCTCTGTGTGTCTTCAAGTTTTTCACATTATTTGCCCCATTCAGCCAAAACCTGTTTCCCTCCCAGTCCTCCCGTTTGTATTGCGACTCCAATTCGCTGAATGATATTTTCTTTTCCTTGATTAAATTTCCTACTGAGCATGTCACAATCCCATTTGTTTTAGGACATTTTTGATAGCAAGACTTGAAGAAACTTTTGTCAATGTCGGGTATCCCATCTTCCTTCTCGAACAATTCTTGGAGTACATGGCAAACACACGTATTGTATGGCTCCTCGTTCTCAGCGTTCTGAATGACCACACTAATTGCTGCTAAAATTGCACATCTTTTCTCAATTTCATGATAAACCTTTGGATTCGAAATCTCCAAAAAAAATTTTTTTTCATCCAGAAAATCTGGATCTGTCCAGTTTGGCTTTTCAAAGCCAATCTCATCGCACAACTTGGTTATCATTTTTTTGAACTCCTCAAAATTGTTTAAAATTTGCTTATAAAATTGGCACGTGAACCCACCGTCATCTTGTCCATTCAGTCCATCTTGACCGTTGCCGCCGTTCCCACCTCTACTGACAACTTTAAGGTGATTAAGCTCTGATTTCTCTTCACAGACAAGATAAATATTTCCTCCGGGTCCCCCATCACCACCATTTACACCATTTCTATCAAATTCACTATTCTTTCCTCCTCTTTCGTTCTCTTCATTTTTAAAGCTTTTTCCATCTTTTCCTCTAATAAATATCACTTGGGTTTCTGGGTCTCCCAAAACCACAATTTTCTTCGCACAGATAAGAAGATTACAGATGTTTCCTTCGGTGTCCTTCAGGTTCCCGTCAATTAAAAAGGTGCCTCGTGTGAGAATAAATATATTTGTTGGCGTCGACTTTATCACATCTTGCAAAACATCGGTTAGATGAATATCATCATCTCTCAGAATTAAGCAGGTTTCTAAGCTGCTGGCAGTGTTTAGTCTGTGAAAACAAAATAATTAGTTAGATTTTTATTTTAAAATTTTGTGTGTAATTTAAAGTTTCTCTTGTGTTTATTACCGTTCCATCTTTAACTCCGTAAAGTAATTTCTAAACTTTTCACTAACTGTCCACTAACTAATCACCATTGAAAATTTCGAATAACTAACTGTTTTGGTCTATGATGGTCTAATGGTTAAAGTGATGCGGTCAGAGAGAGTGATACTTGTGATATGAGTCAGTCTGCTTTTTCTCCTGTGATGATTCAGAAATCCAAGTTGCTATATAAAGTAATACAAAGTCCACGTGTTGTTGAGTCAGCTTCTACTTGTTGATTCACATTTTTTCTTTAGCTTACAAGGAGTTCTCATATTGTGTTACTCTAATAAGTGGTCTCGCGTTGATTATGGGCAAGTCCTTTTATGTGAGTTGTATGATGAATCCAATTAACAGTACCAAAAACAAATATGCGTGCAAACTCTTTAAAATATTTAGTAATTTTAGGGGAAGTCTGCTTCTTTTCATATGTAAGCGCATTTGGTAACTCCAGATTTTCATAAGTCTCGCCTGCCTTGTTGGTCTGTAAAAATAGATTTGAGCGAACAAAATCCTTTCCTCTGAGTTAACAGTTGTTAAAGAACAGAACAAAGACAATATAAAATAAAAAATTGTGTCGCTTGACCGATTATTTACATTCATATGTTTTTTGTCATGGAAAGTATTTTCACTCACCATCAGTACAAAATAATTCATAAAGCTCATTTATTTTCTCCGCATTTTTATAGTGAGTCTCCGAATTAGTTACGAATTAATTTTTTTTCTCAGTTAAGTCTGCATAGAAAAAAGGCTGATATTTTTCCACCCGCCTGTCACCGTCTCCATAAATTCTACAAAAAACCAAAACGGTACTATATCATTTACTAAAGCACCTTAAATCAGGTACCCATCAATTATTCTACCACATCCCCTCCCCCAGACCATCAAAATCTGGAGTGCCACTCCCATCCATATCAATTCCAGCAATGATGTCATCCAACTTTTCATGCGTCAGCTTATCATTCAGCACTTTTATGATCTCTCTGAAAACTTAAACATCACAATTACTGCCCAATTCCGAGACCGAATGAGGAATTGGATTACCTCAGTACCAAGTAAAAATATTACGACGGTTATGCGCAACATTGGATGACAAACGCATAATTAACGATTTGATAGCTATTTGATGCAAAAGCTAAGGTAAATAAAGAGTTTTATAGTCACATGCCGCCATATATTCTTTACTCATTAACACTTGACTTTTTCAATAAACCGTTGTCTGGTTAGTCATGCGAGTCATGCATGAAATCTCTTTTCTCTGAAAATCAGTTGCGGTTTTTAGGGTGTTGGTAGGAATTTGTTAGCATGAAAAAGGCATGCTCTCATCCACATGCAATATGTACATTGCACAAATAAGCATCACATATCCATATATTTACCGAGGCGTATTTCACACTTATCGTTTACTTTCCATGAGATTTGTTGACTCACTTCGTTTCATTCTTTTGGCATAGAAAAAAATATTATATTATGTCATAACTGTGTCCATCTTTCCGCCAGTAGAACATTTTTTCCAGTTCTGTGGAAAAGTGTATGTCAGTAAAGGCTGAGTCGTTTGCTGACTAATTTGATCCGAAAATTACGTTTTATAGTAAAGGTAACATTTTCTCCACCATCATAATCGCCATAACTAATCTAATTACCGTAAAATCTGTTATAAACGCCTCTGCGGTATTACGCGCCCTTTTTATTAAGCGCCCCGGCGTTTACTTGCTAAAAAGTCGACGGAGTACATTAAACGCCCCCTCTAATAGACGCCTCCCAAAATTTTCCTTGCATAAATACCGTAGTTGTCTGTAACCATTTGCATTGGCAGGCTTGGGCACGTAAATAGACGTAACAATAAAGAAGATTTATATCTTCTCACTCAATATAGTTAGTTGTTTTGTTTTGCATATATGATGAATTAGTTGATTTGCTAGCTATATGATATGCATTCTTTAATACATATTCTGCTATCTTTTCGGTTTGTCTTTTATTAATGTATACGAATTAGAATATGGTAAGGCTTAGCAAATAATATACATTGCATATTGACTCATATTTAGCTGAAGTAAAATGCAAAAGTTGATGGAGTACTTTAGTCGCCCCCCTTTAATAAGCGCCCCGGCGTTTACTTACTAAAAAATCGACGGAGTACAATAGTCGCCCCGGCGCTTATATCAGATTTTTCGGTAAGTCCTGATAACCCATAGATTACATTAAAATTTCTGAATATTTTATCCTTTTATTATCGTTTCAATTTTCGAATATCACGCAGGTTTCCTTTTGTCAGAATAATTTATACACAGGATTTCCTTTACCTAATTTTACTTCAGTGATTTTATTTCCTAAAACAAGTATCCTCATTGTACTTGTATTTCTCTTTTTCATAAAAAATTTGGTGCAAAATATTACCTTCCTACCATATTGCATGGTTTCCTTGTGAGTTCACTAAAGAAAAACATATGACTCAATATTGCGCCTTTTCTCTGAATTCTTGCTGTGGTAGAAATCTGTCCACATTCATTGATTCGACTCGTGCTCTCTGCATGATCTTAATTTATCACATAAATAAAGCACCACTACTTGTCTCATTCATGTTATCTAACATTATTTATTGCATTTTTATCAGTATATAAGCCACTTTGAATACTGTACAGCACAATTTTACATTCAAAAGTTTATATGAGCCTATTATAATCAAAACCGGTAGAAATCACAAAAACGGTTAAAGTTTAGGCTAGCAATTCCTAAAGTGTAACTACCAAATGTTCATCTCTACGATTTGTAGTCTACTCAAAACTCGATAAAAGGCAATATTTCTGCCGTATGATTGATAGCTTTATAATGGAAGATGTTTTCTGGCAAAGAAAACATATCAATGAGAACAAAGACGCCCTTTTGGAGGCTACCAATTGCAATAGCCGATTAATTGAACAGCTTGAATTGACAATGCCTGGAATTACAGATAAACTGGTAAGACGCTTAATAAGCCAACTAGACCAAATCGATATTTTTAAAATCACAAATTCAATATAATTTTGCTATTTTAGAAACGAGCCACACTAATTCAAAACGGAATCTTAGCAGAGCCCTTTCATATCTACGAAATTGCTTTATCTGAGCCTAATGGATATGCAAAATTAGCAAACGCGCTTTGGGTCAAAAGACAAACTGGAGCATTAGGAATTCTTTTGAAAGGGCTTCTCACACATACAGACTGCAACCCTCTCACTCTTTGTGGCATCAATATCAACTATAACGTATTTCTCGCAAGTGCCATTGAATTCAAAGGCCGCATCTCAGAACACAAGCTATCGGGTATCTTTGGAGAGGAGTTAAAGGTCACAGATTTAGAGAAAATGTTTAACAATATTTGCTCAGATGATTCATTGAAACCCAAGTTGGGATACGATTATATTGATACTTTCATCACCAAAGAAAAGAGCTATGCAATTTGGGAGGACACAATTCCAGCAGACACTCCCAAAGCGACACTTTACTATGCGACTAGTTTCAAATTGGACAAACAGATTTTCCAGAAACAATGTTGCGATCTGTTTGTTTTTAAAAATTTAGGTCCCCAAAGAATTGGGAACTTGACTGATTCAAACAATGTGACTACGTCAGGAAAAAAAATTGACTCGTTTTCTAAAAAGGCTCGCTTCATATCGTTGGATAAATTTGATGATTGGTGTGAGCTGACACAGCAGTACAGCCAAGCAATGCACCTTATAAAAACTGAAAAATCAGAGGTTACTGGCGATACTTTTTTTCTGGAGGAAACCAGTGGGGTATCTGCAGTACTCGGGAATTTTATAAGTTTGGATAATGGAGATTCATTGGAACATA
>JAQIXW010002504.1:0-15294 GCA_034700685.1 Willowsia buskii | reverse complement strand
AGACCTCATCCGGGAGAACATGCATCTATATTTTCGAGCTTTGCTATCCTGTGAACGAACCGATTTAAAGATCTTCTAAAAAAGTCAGTGACGTGGCCTACTGAAACTACATAATTTTCATCCTGGCCGTAACAGTTTGTATGGAAGCATGCACAATCAGAATTTCTTATGAAAGTAGCCAATGTAAAAATATTTATAAGGAATTATAAGCAACTGGAAGTTAGAATGCGTATTGTTCACGATCTCTCATCATTTTGCATATATATTGGATTTTTGGGTTATTTTGGATGCAAGTTGCATACACATGGATGGTTTTCAAAGGGTTTTGGAAAATTCGAATATATATTTACGTCCCGATTGTTAGTGCACTTTTGCTTCATATGATGAGCCATTCAGCTGTTGTCATCATTATTAAGTCGCTACATGTGACATGTGCCAAAACTTTGAGGACACAATTGTTCCGGATAAATGAACGTAGAATGAAGAATCGTTCATTGGAATTAAAGTGTTGTTTAGAGAGATAAGATCAAAACAAACGTTGTGCTGGTATTGCGGTCCATTTATGAAAATTGATAGGGAATTTGCTGTGGAGTATTTTGATTTACTTTTGGTAAAGATTTGCGACTGTATACTTATTTTTGATTACTGAACCTATTTAACAGAATAATTATGTTTAATTTTGATGCAATCTAATATTTAGATTTAAAGTTGAAAGAAATCTGTAAATCATAATTTGAAATCTAATTGGAAAAACTTCAATAAAAATGTGATTAACGAAAGTCTCTTTCAAATTTGTACGCAGTGTCTGCATTGTTGGGCAAACGCCCATTAAAACTATTTTGATATTTAATTAGGATATGCAATCGGTCTGGAATAAAGGAATAATCTATTTTAAGACTAACAAGTGAATCGTCCTACCACAAATGTGAATTAAATTGTATTCATACCAACCCTAACCATTACTCAGTGATCGGCTTTTAATACAAGTACCATCTGGCGAAGTAGACTAGGAGCTTTGAATTACTTGGAATACCATTTAGAAAATATTGCATTCAGTGTGTTTACTTAACCTATCACGCAAAAATGGATTTTGAGGGTCAAAATTTGTCCTCGCGCTGAATGCGTGATAGTAACTACAAGCAATTTTAATAAAAAACAAACAAAAAATTTAATTCATAAACTGGTTTCTTCTCTGAATGGCGTTTATTACTTATTTGAAAAGCTCTTACGATGTCAAGATACTTTTGCAAGTGCTCTTTATAAATTTTGGTGTAAAGTTAAAGTGACAGTATTTCAACATTAAATGATTAAACAACTGACACTTGTTCTCGCTCAGTATAGCTATTTAGTGTTTTAGTAATTTAAAAAATTCCATTTAAATATTATGCGATGCTTGATGTGAAATTACTGACAATTTGTGAACAATTACACGCATGCTTTAAATCAGTCAGCTGAATATGATCACCCAACACCATAAATAAGAGTTTTTCTAAATGAATACCAGTACATTCCAAGCAATCATGTTCAGTTTGTTTCAGCATTTATTTATTTGCCATCACATAAGGAATCACTAGTATTCAAAAAACTACTCGTAATCCCATGTAAAACAGACAGCTTTAAAAAACTACAGCACAACATTTTTAGTGAATATGGAAAACGTTCTTAATTTAATAAAATAACAATGCTACTAAAATTAGTAACGACTGTCTTAGCACTACGGCTAATCAATAGCGCACAGGCTATCCCAGATAGAAGTAGTGTGCACTATTTCAAATGGATACATAAATTAGGACTTGATCAACATTTTGTAATATTTGACCTAAGCTCCATAACAGCAAAAGAGTCTTATAGTACGCTTTTCCTGGAAGTAAATTTCCTAAATATTATAATAACGAACAAAAACAGTACAGATGAATTTCCAAGACATTTCTTATTTCGTTTCGTACAGCATTTCAATATAATTATCATTCCATTTTCCTACGAACACCCTACATGTTTAAATGAGCGTTTTGAATCTCTGCTAACTAAATTTAAGCAATACGCATTGCTTACAAAGTCTCTTTTCATATTCATCCATAACAAGACAAATATGAAATTCTTGCGTGTTAACTATTTTCACATACAAAAGTTTTTATCAATGATTTCAAATATTGGTATGAAGTATCCTGCTATCAAGCTACTTTTGACATTTCAAGAACAAAATGTTTCAATAGAGCTAATTTCCGGAAATATGACAAATAAACGTTTCTCAAGAAATTCAGACATGTTGCTCCTTAATGGTATCAAAAATCCTATAAAATTACACCATTTTCTGTTTCAAACTGGGACCAGGTATGAAGTAAGATTTCAGGCGTACTCTCCATACAATCAATATTTTGAGTCAGATTATTATGGTGATAACCGTGAGGCTTGCTACAGAAAATTACTTTTCAAATCATCACATTCCTACTTTTGTGTTTTCGATTTAATGGCTTCAGTCTTACTTGGAATTGTTCACAATGTTACCATAACTATTTTAAATAAGCGCAACAGAAATGAATGGCTTTCAACTGAAACAAATCCTAATGGACAATGCATTCTAAACGTAAAATCAGATTTTTTATTCAAAGAAAACAATTTTTCTTTATCAAGGAGTTTATTCCTTTGGAATTATTTCCCTGAGCGGCTAATTTATTGCGATAAGGAAAATGCCGATTTCAACTTTCAACTTTCAGTGAATGCTTGGACAAATCAAATATCTCTCGGCGTATGGATTTCTCTTGCGATTATTTTAGCAATATTTTCTAAATTTTGCGGAAACTGGAAAAGAACACCTAACATCTTTGGAGTATTTCTCGGACAATCTCAACCTAACTTACTTTCTCGTAAGCATTACCGAAAATATTTAATCGTCGTTGTACTAATTGGTATGGCAATTTGTACAATATATGGAAACGTATTAGTAAGCCTGGTGGTAGTATCATTTCATCCAGAAACATTTAAATCTATTAAAACAATTTTGGAGGCAGGATATAAAATTTTGTGGTATAAAAATCACATGCGAACAGCTCCAAATATTTGGTTCGGGGAGGAATTAGAGAAACGGGGAATTCCCGTGGAAAATATTGATAAAATGTTTGAAATTGTGGAAGATAGCAGATACCCTGGCGATTGCAGACATGCGGATTTTCTTGTGGATAAATTCACGTTGATTAAGGACGTAAGCAATATTGATTATACTGCTCTTGGAATTGAAACATGCATTAGAAATAGATTGAATGATGGGAATATTAGATGTTATTCAGTGCCTGATACATTGGAAAGCATGCCATTCTTTATCGACTTAAAGACGATGAACAGAGACTGGATGCTAAAAACTTTGGAAACGTTACAAGAAAATGGACTTAGAGAGCAATGGGATAAATGGGCTAGTTGGGTGTACCGAAATGTCTTTGGGTTTTTTAGGAAGATGGAAAATCGACATACGAATGTGGGAAGCAATAAAAATCATATTATTGCTGGAACGTATGATAAAATAAATCTAGATAAGTTGTACGCAATTATTCTGCTTTGTATTTGTAGCTATGTGTTTTGTGGGTTTATATGTGTTTGTGAATATTTGTCTGATAAAGCAGCATTTAAAATATCACCCACAACAACAAACCAGACAGAAACATTTAAAATGTTGCAATTCAAAACTTCCTCACTGTATAAAGTTTTTAGAAGCGTTAGAAGATTTTGGATATTGAATGTTTTTAATTACATTGGGATTGTTTATAGGGGCAAATATAATTTAAATTCGTAAGCTATAGTTAACTAGCAAAATGTTTTGTGGACAAAATTATGTAAAGTTTATAAAAAGTAAAAAAGTAAAGTAAAAAAATGCAAAGTTTATAAAATTACGGTATAATATCAGAAAATTGTATTGTTTATAGGAGTATATAATGTGAAATAAACACAACTTTAGATATATTTTGATGCAGCGTATTAATAATTATTGCGCTTTTCCGCAACCCAACTAAATAGACACGTGTGCGTATAGCGTATAGCCCAAGTTGAAGTTTTAATGCGGGTTGTTCACGATGTATCATCATTTTGATGTATGTTGGACTACTGGAAGCGTTCTGGATGCAGGTGGCTTACATTTGGGTTGTTGTGAAGGGATTTGGAAGAATTCCAACGTATATTTATATCCCAACTGTTATCGCGCTCATACTTTTGATGATCTTTCTTCCAGTTGCAGTATTAATCCTTAAGTCACTACATGCTAACTGCGTAAAAACGTTAAGCCGACAAACGCTTCAAATAAATGAACGCAGAATGAAAGAGCGATCCTGGAAAATGAGAATAATATTTATGGAGATCAAATCTTAACAAACTTTGTGTTGGTATTCTGGCTCCTTTATGAAAATAAGTGGGGAGTTTGCAGTGGAGTATTTTGATCTTCTTTTAATTAAAATTTTTGACTGTAGACTAATTTTTGATTACTAAAACCTAGAATATGTAATTACTAATAGTAAGATTAAATATTTTTAGAGTAGGCCTAACATAATTTTGATGATTAGTATAATGATGAACAACCGTTTCAAATGTTTTTCTCATACCCAATTGTAGTAGAGAAGCGCCTCTTGTATGGCCGTTACACAAGACTTAAACTTGAAAATATAAGTGTAAATTATGAAACATTACAATTTTGAATTAATCATGTTAGATAAAAACTTAACAGTTTCCCCAAATATTTTTTAAACCCATTTAAAAGAGTATTTGCGTTGTTTACGATCAGATTTTATTGTCTAACTTTTCACTGGTAAAAGTGATAAGATCGAATATATAAATCGGTTGATTTAATTTAACATCCGATAAACCTACACAGCACTTGTTTGAGATAAAACTACAAGCCTGTGTATGATTGGATATTGTAGCAGTTATAAACTCATACATGTAAACCAAAATGTAATTTAGCTGACTTGTTTGCACAATGTTCAAAAATATGTAGTAAATAAGTTGCGATGTAGGAATTTAGATTTTAAACCCTTCTGATGTAAATCAAATAAACCAAATATTTGTTTGGCAAATCCTGCAAAAAACATAAGGCATACAATTTTCATGTAACCAAGTTATAACATTTAAAAAAAATTACGCACAGCAAGTTGCCAAGTCATTACGTTTTACTTTACGCATAGAAACGGTTACTTTTTGGTTGATATTTAAAATTATATTCAAAAATCAAAAAAATTCCATACAAATTTCAACCATGAAGTGGGACTCATTGTTTAAACCTTCGATTACTAAATTTATAATTCACTTACAGATTGTATTAATAAAATACACATTTTTTCACTTAAGTCCATTCGTTAGACAAAACTCCTCAAAACGAATAATTGGTGTCACAAAAGCTAAAAACGTGGCATTGTATCTCCAGAGATTGGAATATTTTCAATTGGTTTTTCGCCTACTTCAAATTACCTGTCTTTTTAATTCTTTCCCACAAAATCCTTTGTTTCTTGATGGTGATCGTGTTATCGGTATAATATTGTGGGTGGCAATCAGTTGTGGCGGCATTGTAGCTTTGTCATTTATTCGAAAAAGTTACATAGATTTTGTGCAAGTGACCAATACTCTTTTTACAATTCCCAGTATTTCTCAGTCCAAATATTTGCAAATTTTATTTGTTAATATTCCTATTATTTCAATTTGTGTTTTGATTTTATTCCCTCTCATCATATTAATATCAGATATTGAACCAATTTCATTTGCGTTGTTCCTCGTAATTAGAAAAGATTCATATCGTCGAATATTTTTGAAGGGCGTCTCTGTGAGCATTGAAATTTGGCTGGTGAGTATAACAATCACTGCATGGTGCCTAATCGCATATATTGGCATGTTTGGGAGTAGTATAGGCTTGTATTCGATGATAAATTGTTTGAAAAACAGAATGAAGATATTAAATCCATCAGAAACATTTCTTCGATTCAAAAGCATACTTCATGAATACAAACAAATTCAGATTTATACTGCGCTTGGGAACGACTGCTTCCAAAAGGATTTGGCTGTTCCGTTTAAAGCCATAATATTGGGAACAAATATTGCTTTATCAGTTGTAATACTTGATAAGGATATTCGTAAAACCACGTCGAGTGTAGGACTTTTCACGGCAGTTTATTTAGTTTTCGACCTTTACATGCTTATAATTGGCGGATATTATTTTCCTGGAAGAGTGAATGTTATAAGTAAGCGGATTGTTTTAAGATGGAAACTATGGTTTGAAGGATATATAGATGACAAATGTGAAAAAAGCATTAGGAAGGAATTCAAAGTGTTGATTAGATCGTGTAAAGATATTAGAATATATATCGGCTCAACTAATTTTTACGAGCGAGGAACTTCATTAAACCTTTTGGGTTTTTTGATAGTGAGAACTGCAAAAATTGTGCTACTGTAGAAACGATTATTTACGTAAATTATTCTCCTTTAAGTATTTTTATTGTTTAGTTGTTTGCCATACATGTGTATAATATTTTGCAATATATGTATTTGTGAAAAAACGTTTTGTATTAATTCTTATATATTTTAATTTTATGCTATCATGGCATATGTTTCACACTTATACGAGTATGTAAAATCCCACTTTAGAAAACTATATCCGCTCCGTGTAATTTCCAGTTTCTAATTAGGCGAAAATGAGATATACCTATTTTATGGGCCATTTGAGCAGAGATAAACAAAAGCAGATGAAAATTCAATTATTATGTTTTTGCAACAATTTAACGTTCAATAAATCAATATTTTTTCATCTAGCTCTTTTGAATATTAAATTAATATTGTCTGGATTGCCAACGGCTAGATTTTGTTTGCTACATTAGTTAGCAGGGCGTTTTATTAGCACTCATAAGATAATAAGTACTCATCATTTTGTGCATTCACGTATATCCCAGTTTACTCGAGCTTTGAAATAAATTATAATATTTATTTATATATTATATATTCAATATACTGTGTTTGAATACTTTACACAAAAATATCATCTCTGCAATTTAAAATCTACAACAACAATGTTGAGTTCGATTTATTTCAAAGTTGTGGTTGGTTTTTACTCTTTTGCAGTATTGCACATTCAGAGCTTCATGATTTCTGTTGCCGAAAATCCAATATCTGTTCGCCCCCATCCAAGACTACTTGTCGTAGATAAGCATTACTCGCTAGCAAAACCTACCTACACATTACTACAGAAAACTCCGTTGGAACAGACAAGATACACAATGCCAATTGAAAATCTAAATTCGTTTATAAAACCCTTCTCTAAATGTCTCTTGGTCATAAACAACTTTCGTAACATTGATATATCTTCAGATGAGATTCCAGTCATAACACGGCACATTGTTCCAGCCTTATTTGAGTATAGAACGAAACAAAATAATGACTATTTAAGGAATGCGTTTACATATATATGGACACCAGTTAAGACAAAAGCCTTCATAGAAAATTATTTTGGTGAGCAGTACCCATGCAACATATCCAAATTCTTGAGTTCATTAAACACAAATAACTCCGCCTTAGACTACTGCGTTCGATTGAATTATATTCCCTTCTCATCAGCATCTAAGCCATGGAAGTGTGAAGTGCAAATTGGATTGTATTATCCGGAGTACTATTTTGAACGTCAATTTCATCTGCATTATCCCAGAATATTTTTCTATGATATAAGAGATGGCGGGCAGGACAATTTTAAGACAATTCAAGCACCTCTTGTCCCTCCTCTAAACATACTTGTTACATCAGTTGAACGCAAATCTATCATGGAATACTACAAAGAAGATTTTGCAATGTGGATAACAAACAGTTTACTAAATTCTCGTCTAAGGGACACATATCGAACGGAATTTGCTTTAGACATTTTTATTCTGGCATTTACAAGCAAGCCAGATATAAACAGAAAATGCAGAATAATTTATGCAGAAAGTTTGAGGCTAGTAATAGAAGAACTATCATACAATTCGTATGAAGTCCTTGAAACAATGACAATTAACAAGTGGAAAAACATGAATTTCTCATCAATTGTTAACAAACTGATGACAAGTTCTGAGGACCAGATGTTTTGGAAAGTAGACGCCCCCGAAGACTTAGAACCTTCTGGAGTAAACTATCATTTGTTTTTCTGTGCAAATAAATTCTCTAAAATAAAAACTTCTTTTGCTATAGCAAGCTCGCTTATCACAAATTCTGAAGACCGAATATATCACGCGTATGCACATGTTTTGGAGATGACAATGAAAAACTTCACATTTTACAGTGGCGGCTCAAATTCTCGTAAAATATGTGCAAATATGAGACACAAAAATTCAATGTGGTCGCCACGTTTGCCACGACTGGATCACCATACATCTTGGAACTTCCACCTATATGCGAATGCTTCAAGAGCGAAAAAGCATCAAATTTTAGTAAACTCTTCCTTACTAGCGTTACGAGTAGTCTCATGTGGACAAAGAGGACACAGTCCGTTTCCATTCGAAGAATTCATAAATGTTTATGACGACTATATATGGTTGTGTATCGGATTGTCTGTTATTTTTCTTTCAATATTTATAACCAAACTGGATATATTTCACGGTAGAACATTTCAATCGTTTGTAAAATATTTATTGTCCTTTACAAGAGCAGTTATCGAACAAGGTGACCCATTCTCATCGGAGGTGGCCAATGGACAGACTCTGAGGCCACTTCTGTGTACATATCTTTTAGTTTGTGTTGTGCTGAGTAACGCATACAAAAACACAAACGTTTACAACATGGTCACAAATCGTAATATTTTGTATTACGAATCAATAGAAGAGCTTGTAAACGACAAAATTATGGTATATTCGAGATCACTGGGAGTCACCTATAGCGGATTTTCCCGGCTTACTATTGCCTATTTGTATAATCGCTTTGTAAATGAGTCAGGTCATATTACATTACAAAATCCAGTTGAAAATTTTCCTGATGATATTCTTCTAAACGAAGTATTACAATATCAGGATGGCACTTCAACGCGATGGAAGTCTGAAAAAGAAATTTATCTGAACAAAACCAGTTTTCATCCGAGGATGTATGAAATTCTAGTTGATACGTTGATAAAGGAGAAAAAAAAAATTAGACGGTTGTCTGAAAGGTACACCTACTCTTATGACAAGATTTACCCCAAGTCCAATAAAGATTTTGAAACACCGAGACAATCATTTACACAAATATTTATGAAAAGAGAAAATTCGTTACTTCTCGATAAAGTAGGAGAATGCAGGAACGCTGCTTTAATCTTACCAGAGGTTGTTTGTATAACCTTTTATCGTAATTTGCAAAAACAAGGCAAGTCTTTAGCTCATATTAGTAGGGAGTCGTACACAAGTCCTGCAATTGGGATAGATGTTAAAGGCCCCGTAAATATTTATTTATTACGCCGTATAAGGGGGATTGAGCAAGCTGGGATATTTAATTGGTGGACTGATTTTCTTGGATTTGGAGGCAGTTATAAGGTGTTAAAGGAAAGTGCATCTTCACCAGAACCTGAAGCAGCCCGGATCTCAGGAAATATATTAATTATCTTTTGTGTGTATGGATTTGGGTTAGGATTTGCTGTATTTGCTTTTGTATTTGAGAATGGAGTAATGATAGCTAGAGTTTGTAATCGTTTTTATAAAAGTATTTTTTTGTGTATGCTTTTGCCTAGACGGGTTTTCACAAATATCTTAAACGTTTTGGTAGCTTATTTTCATAAATATTTTCGCGTTCGAAAAGCAGAAAACTACTATCGCAATGCTGTTCCAAGAAGACATTAAAACTCTCAAAATATTTCAGTTGTTTGTGATTAAATATAGAAAATAAATAATATATTATGTTTTCGATCTTTAAAGAAATTAAATATTTATATGACATAAATTACATATTAATCCATAAAGCACACTATCTAGTTCGGACAGATGATGTATTCAGATTTGGAAGGAAAGTGTCACAAGGGCATGTCCGTTTGTTCCAGTTTATGGCGATATGTGATGGTGATGATTATGATTTGAATGTATTTTGTTTCATTAACAATTCCTTTTTATTGATTGGTGGTCATATGTAATTGGGCCAGTGGGATCTCGTCAAAGCTGTTATTAGAATTGTTCAGATTCGGCTTTAAAGAAATTCCAATGCCCCAAATGCATTATGTCAGGAGTGGCTTTGAATATTAAGTATCTGGGACTTTCCTATGGTCTTTGCCTTTCCTTGTTTCTTTGAAATGTTCCCTCTCTGCAGCAATATATCCTCTCCTACTTTTACCAATTAGGTATCCTATAAAGTATTACAAGAAATAATGGAAACAAAAAAACCAAATTTTGTAATTGAATTCATCAAAAAAATAATAAACATGTTAATTAAAACTTAACGCTACCGCTGAAAGCCAATTTCTTTATTTTTTACGTTTGATGATGATTGAATTGAGCTTCGAATGAGTTACTAACTAGTGGTGTAATTACTAATAATTATACAGTTTTTCCCATTAAATTACACTTTATCTTTGTTCATACTAAATCCCATCACCGTTGAACTAAGGTCTTGTAACAAGTTATCTATCACATTCCTCACAAATTTTCTTCCTACAGGATAATAGTCTCCAAACGACAATTTAATTTGCTTTAAAGCGTTTGCTCTTTTAATATCCAATTTATTTCCGAAGCTCCTACTCCCACAATATTTCTCCCGCATTTCCTGCCTCTTCCTATTTGGCAATTGAATGATCTCTCCACCGGAATGTGTAACTAAAGGAACTAAAATGGCAAACGCTATTAACAATGTGACCTCAAAATTTGCAAAGAAAATATAAACCGGTAAATCCAATTCACCCCAGCCCCAAATACAAACACAGCCAGTCTGAACATGTAGAAAATAAAATACATTTGTCGAAAGGAATACAGCTCGTTGCAACATGTCCATTAGTATATTATTCAAAATTAGAAGCTGCCTATAATATTTAAAAAAGTCATCACTTATTTTTACCCTGGTGTTAAGAACGGAAAATAATTCCTCAAAATAAATCAGTGTTGCCATACAACTCATAGCAGAATATTCAAGTGCTCTTGTAGTTTCAATTAGGCATGGGAGAAGCAATACTATGCGGATTAGAATAAATGAGAAAATTGTTTCTCGGCTACGATACATCGGATCTCCAGCTAGATCCTCGATCACCCAATATGTTCCATCGAGATTCCAAAATAAACAGGCAAATAGGAGCAAATACGATATGAAATTTAGGGACTGTCCACACAAGAAGAAAAATTCGGCAAATCCCATCGGTCTCTTGGGATCCAGTAATTTTGGGTGGTACTCTGAATAATTAAAATTTTATTTAAATATTTAATTAACATTGATTTATCCAACAAATTACAAGAAAAGTTGAAAATTTTGTGCTTATACTTTTGTAAATTTCAATCTCCAAACTGATATATTTGTTTAGAGCATTTAACTGCGATCTGTTTCTCTTCAGTGTGGTAATGCCATATGCGCTTGTTAAGACAACGATAAAGCAAGAACTGCCAGTTGTCAAAATGCAGAATTGAAGGAGTCCAAATTCTCTTCTTTTTATAAACGATAATGTTCCCAGCACAAATATATTGCAGAGAAAGTGCAAAAGTACAAGTGCGTTTCCAATCCACCAAAGTACCCATTTGTTGATTTCCTGATTGACAGAAAGTCTATGTCGCTTATGGTCCCAGGTCAGGGGTACTTTGTAGAAAAAGAAGTAGAAACTTCTCATCAAATTTATAGCTCTTTGGTGATATTTTGTGAACATTTTAAAGAATATTTGTTATTTTTTTCTCCGGGAGATAAAAGCAAGATGACTGTGTGGTCTGAATGTATATGGAAAATAATGCGTAGGAAGTGACCCGCGGCATGTGGAAGTGGAAGATTAGGTAACACAATTGTTAAATTAGCATTCTTTTTAATAGAGGAAGTGAATTATTGTCTAGATATTATGGAAGAGTATTTAGATAAATATATAGCGCTAAGAAAACATAATTTACTGTGGTTGAAGTATAATGAAATGTTTTAATAAAATTTTAAGTGGTTTGTGTGGGTTACTATAAAATTAGAGACTTTTTGTGAATGGTCCGGCTTATAATTTAATTTAGTTGCATGTCTCGTAACAAAAAAAAATTGTGGAAAATTTCCTGTACTAAGATTATGATGCAGAGAAAATATGAAATTTTGGATGCATTTATAGGTTTTGAGCTGGTCATTTCAGCATAAGTCTAAAAAATATATGTGTACAAGCCTGACATGTTATTCCAATAATTATGAGTATGGTATGCCATTAATTTTCTATAATGTTTATTTAAATGGATTTTAATTATAAATGAAGATATTTGGTTACACAACGGTGTATTGTTTGAGCTTATGCATGTTCATTTGTGAATTTTGAACTAATCACTGGAAGGAAACAGAAAATTATAAGGGCACAGAACATTTTAGGCCTGAATTGCTACCAGGATTGCGAGATTAATGAATTTTTAATGAGCTGGACTCTGTTCAAACTTCTTTTGTTACATTATATTTCAATGAAATAAACTTCAGTTTTATAAGACCTTAGCTAGTAGCTTCCACTTAATTGCAGGATTCGTCTCAAATTTAGTATTTGCAAAGGCAATATATTGAAAGTTATGATGGAATCTACCAAAGTTAGCCGTGGTTAAAATCAGGAGGTAATTCCGGTATTTGGATAACGCGTTTTCTGCACAAAGCTCTAATATTTTCTTTCCCAATATATGTTTAAGTATGTCTTATGCTAAAACGTTTTGCTAAGCGATTGTTATGTAAGGATTGCAAAGAAAATTATGGTTTCCGTTAAACAGATCGACATAATCTTATTTCTTTGCCCGTATGTCACAAACATGCTAAAAGAATTGAGTAATTAAAGGATCTTAAAAGCTTTTACTTACCCCAAATATTTGATAAGATTATGATGACCGAGACTGGCTTCAGAGCTCCCAATAATATAAAATGAATAAATAAAATGTCAAATAAAAGACGTATAACAAATATACTGATGTTGTCACTCACTATAAGTTTGGTTTCTACAGTAAAGTTGAAAAGTCGAATATTTTTAGTAAATTGCTTTTGCTATATTTGCAAAATTTTATACAAATAAGTACTTCAACATATCACTTCCCCAAATTTTTGTAGGGCAATTTTAAGATTTAAGCTTTCTTGTAGTGCAATTGCAGTAGCAAACTAACAATTGTAAGACTTGTGAAAAAAATAAAGACGCTATAAACTACTTATGGCGTCAAAACTCAAACCGTCTTCCGACCGGTTTCTTTTATTTTTTCTTCAGTTTAGCTAGCTTGATGTTTTGATATGGCCAACATAAAATATAAAAATTTAATCGTTACTTTTCAATGGCTTCTTTTTGACTGTCGCTTGTTTTCCAATGTAATTTCTCAGTTTACTTTTTCAAATTACTTTTTCAGCCTCTTAAGAAAAGTTCTCTTGAGAAAATTGAATTAGGGTTCGAAGCATCCATACTAATTTAGCTTTGTGCTTGCAGTATCACAAGAAGGTATGTTGTAATAATTCCAATTGTCTGGTAATCAAAATTAACTGACTATTATTACACATTCAAAACTCTTTCATCCTGTCAATATTTTAATAGACTTAATAACTTACCGAAGAAAGGAAACTTCTCGTGACTGTAAACATGGAACTAGACATTCCTACTGGATTATTTTCCATATCTTCATTTAGCGCTAGAAGCTGAACTCGGACATCAAAAATTATCTTTCTTTCGTCAATATTGGTCTCCAAATTTTGATAATGTTGATGAATAAAGTCTCTCATTGAATCTTCTGCCTAACAAAACGGAATATTTTATTCAATTAGTAATAATTAATATTTTCTTTCCGTTGAGAAGTTAATTATAATTAAATACAATTCACTTTGGATCTCAAATTTTACCAGTTTAAATATTACGATTACCTTGAGACTGGCCAGCGTTGCCATGTACATAGACAGAGATACTATGGATAGATGAACATATAGAAATAGTACATCGATTCCCAAATTTATGGACATTTGTGGCATATAAGTAAAGAATGACAGGGTCATCACGTAGTAAAAATTGAAGAAAGTGCTAAATGTATTTTTTAAACGGGTTGTGGTGTATCTCAATTTCTCATATTCCTCTTTGATCTACTAAAGCAAACAACCATTAATATTTAATGATTCTTTAAATTTTCCACATTATTTTCCACATCGTTTTAAAATATTTTGTTTTCACAACCTGCGCTGCATCTATGTTGCTCTCCGATTTCACTAAATCTTGTAGTCCAATTGTCACTAGATCGTTCATAGAAATTCCCAAGGCAAGGAAAGTTGTAAATTGACAATGAGTCAAGCTTACAAAAAAGCTGAATATTGAAATTCCCGTCAAAGTCAATGCCTTCCTGCCAATAATGTCTTCTAAGGAGTCTATGAAGCTAAAGCCGAATAAATCCGACAAAGTTTTAAAAATTGGTTCAATCATGCGATATGCACTTTTTGCCATGTTTCCTCGCGGTCTTGAATAGTGACCCTGAACCATATACAGCACAACGACCAGATTTGTAAGGCATAAAACCTATAAAACAAATTAGGAGACGATGAAACATATTTTTTAAATAATTATTTGAAATGAGATAGTTTGTTTGATACTCACCAGAATTTCAAGATATTTTCTTTTTTGTGATTGTTTTGATTTTGGAATAGCCATTAGATTGCATAGCTCTGCAATCCCGTCAGCATTGAACCAAACAACTTTCAGTAGAGCGCAAGTATCTACAGAAATGAATACTTGGCCAACAATTAAAAACCCGAATGTAACATTTCGGTAGTAATCAATAAAAAGACGAATTGATGGGTAAACCCATACAATTAGGGTAAAAACCAGACATGCGTGGAATATGAAACAGAGCACCTGCAAGAATCAGGAAAGGTACAAATATAGACTTTTAATAATTAATAAAATCAAGAGATAAAACTGGCAACCTTGCGGAGTTTTGATGAAACTGCAATAAACTTTCCACTTTCCTCAGAATATACAATACGAAATGGAAAGATGAGTAGACAAGCGTGTATATTTATAAAAAGGATGAGATATGAAACATATTTCTCTTGTGAAATATTTTCATTGAACTTTTTCGTATAAAGTTTTCCATGTAGCCAGTAACTGTTAAAAACTCTGTTGGTGTCTAGAGTGTCAGCATATCCAAAATATATGAATTTTTCATATCATATCCATATCATATCATATCATATACATATCAT